>PVIH01003138.1:0-168168 GCA_004025045.1 Sigmodon hispidus | reverse complement strand
GAATGTATACAATGATGATTGTGCTGGCCAGTCCCCATGGCTGCTGTCTAAAAGCAGATAAACTAGCCAGTGCCCCCTTTGTGGGGCAGGTGAGAAGGTTGGTCTTTCCCGCCCACCTGCCTACCTTGCAGTCTTAGGTGTGCTTTCTGCAACTTTATTCCTTGGGTCCTTGGGTTCTGTGCACACTCCAGACACCAACAGCATCTCCTTGTCCTTCTTTTGATGAGGATTATGGCTCACTGTCTGAAGGCTTCAACTGTAAAGAGGTATGTGTGCATGCCCAACACATAAAACAGACCCAAAGTCAAGTTCTGTCTAATCTAAGCCAATTTAGGCAATAAATCTTTCTCAGTTCTCTGGTTCGAATACCTTTGGCTACCTCTGCGAGTGCAGTCTACTCTTGATCCAAGGCTCTTTGGCCAAGATCCCTGAACAGCTAGCCGGCACTCTTCCCTCCTTTCCATCCAGCCTGAGCTCACTCTCCCCTGATTCCCCCCAAAATCCTTCCTCTTCAGAACTGGAATCTTTTGAATCAAAGCCCTTATACCTCCTCCCCCAAAAAAGCTCCCTTTAGACTCAACTTTATTTGAACTTAGACTCCTAAATTCTCTCAAATCTTCTAACACTTGAAATCTGGGATCTGTAGATGCTCCTGTGAAGGCCATTTCTGAATCTGTTTAGTACCATCCAGCGGCAGATCCCCCATAGAAGACAGCAAGTGCTAGAGATGCTTTCCCATATTACTAACTTTTTGACTTGGAGGATTATTGAAGTACAAAGCTAAGCCATGAATACAATATGGTTTCTTTAATGAAGTAAAAGAAGGAAACATTAGCTTATTTTTATAAGTGGATCCCCCCCCCACCTTGGGTATCTTGGATTAGTTTGGGTAAGTGGAACTTTGGAAATAAAATGAGAAGTCAAGAATGAATTGAAATATAGTGTCTGAAGTCTCACAAAATGAATTTCCCCAAGGCTAACAGCCACTACAAAATGATGACTCCAGGTGTCACAAAAAAAGCCTCATCTTTTACCTGGCCAAGGCCTTCACACTGCCTGTTATTTCACTCAGGCCTAAGAAAACCAATATGTTTCTCATCGCTACTTTCCAAAGCATGTTCCTACCCATTATATCACTTGATTCTCACCATGATCCTATGAGGTAGGTAGGATAACTATTAGCTTTCCCTTGGCTCATTTCTGGAAGATTCCCAGGAGTCCAATTTTGTACAATTTTAAGTTGACAGATTTGGCTCCATTTGTACAAGCTAACAAAACCCTGCCTGATCCAATCCTTATGTAAAGGGAAGATTCGTCATGCAACATTAACCTAAGCTAGGCAGAGAAAAGCCTGATCATAAGGGAGTGATTGGGAAGGGAAGCATCTTGGGAAATTTGCTAATTCTACTCCTCCTCTCTATTCCTAGAATAAAAGCTCAGGCTTTGGAATGTGGAATCTTATATTAATCTACTTGTCCACCCCTACACACACACACACACACACACACACACACACACACACACACACACACACCATGTGAATGTGTGGTTTATGCACATGTGTGTGTTTAGGTGCATGCAAAGGCCAGGAAAGGACAGCCGACATCCTTATCCATCACTTTCCACTTTATTCCGAGATGGGCTCTCTCACTTCTTTCGTATAAACAGGGTACTAAAGACAAACAGCCATGTACTTAGCATCTTTTGATCTAGTTCGACAATTAACAAAGTTCCCCTTTATAAACCTGGCTGCGGAAGGAATTGTTGGAGACATAGAAGCCTGAAGTGTCACCTTAACTTCTAGTTTTTCTGGGAGCTAAGCTCGAACACACTACACAAGATACAGCAACTAGCAGGGATTGGAGAGGTGATGGAGGAGAACTGATTGTGGCTGGGGAAAGCAGTCTAGAACATCCAGAGTGCTTAGTGGGAGCAGGATCTCTGAGATTGGACCTTTTATCACCATTAATATGAACCTTGAGCAAGTCATAGCAGTTGATCTATAAAACGACATTGGAAAATAATGAATACTCATATATGATTTTTGAACAAATTAGAGAGGCATAGTGCCATACATAGTAAAGGGATCAAAAAAAGGTTTCTGTTAGCATGCTTAAGGGCTGAGCATATAGTCAGTCGAGTGCTTGCCTAGTGTGTATGAGGCCATAGGCTTGATCCACAGCACATTATCAACCAGGCTTGATGGCTCTTTGCACTGGGGAGATGGTGGCATCAAAAGTTCAAAGGTCATCCTCCACTACATAGGGAATTGGAGGCCAGGCTAAGGTACAAAAAACCTTGCCTAAAACTGTGCTTAAGAAGCCATTGTAGGATAGAGTGGATTTGGAGACACTGGGTTATACTATATTTTTAGGTCAAGGTCTCACTGTCTTTTCCAGGCTGACTTCAAACTCCTGGGTTCAAGTGGCCCTCCAACCTCAATCTCCTGGGTAGCTGGAACTTTGGGCTTATTTGTCCTTTTTTATTATTTAGTTTTAAGTTCAAGTATAAAGTCATGAATTTCACCATGGCTTCTTCATAAGTGCAACTGTCTTGCTCTTAGCTTTAATGGAGGAAATACCTGTTCCAAAATGTGTTAACAATGTTTTGCAGTAAAAATGTGTGCTTTTGAATGCTTCCCAAATATGAAGGTTTTAATCTTTCTACAATATTAAGATGAGAACACTGAGGTTCAGAGAAGCTAAATAATTTGTCCAAGGTCACACAGCCAGAAGGTACTCAAACTAAGATTAAAATCTGCACTCTCCAGCTTCAGAGACTGTTAACCAGTCCACCATGATTGTTAAGGGTGGAGTTTTCTATATATTTCTAAGATCCTCAAATTAATGCATTGTGTCCTTATTTTATAATTACTCAGGAGGTATTTTTAGGATCATTTTTAGTTGGTTGGTTGGTTTTGATTTTTGAAAGGTTTCTTGCTATGTAGCCCAGGCTAACCTCAAACTTAGAATATATATATCAGGCTAGACTTGAACTCAGGCTACTCCTGCTTCCTGTAATTGTCATAATTACAGCCACCACCATGCCCAGCCCTTCATATAGGTTTCTGGGAACAAAGAGTTGATGAGTTTTCTCAAATCTACTGAATTCCATTTACAAAATAACCATATAATTTTACTCTTTAATATGTAAATGCAATGAATTTTATTGATTCACTACCTAATGGAGAATCAGACTGAAATTTCTGGGATTTATACTTAACTAAAATCCTACTTGATATTTTCTTCTTTCAAAAGTGTAAGGTTGGTGCATTGCTAGTATATTTAAAAGTTTTGTAGAAAGTTATCTTTCTGTCTATCCTATTCTTCCAGATAAGGGTGGTAATAGCTTTGGGAAATCAGGTAGAAGACTCTAGGCATTTGCAAAGCTCTAAGGCAGAGCTGAGTTAGGGATCATATACTCCTTAAATGCACTACACAATTTATCATTAGGTCTTTGTGTATGCACGTGGAAGGGAAATGAGACACGTGTGTAATAAACTTACAAACTTTTACCTATGTTCATGGCCTTCCCAAAGATCAGCTATTGTTCATATTGATCAGCTTTCCATTTGGGACTGTGTATTTTAGAAATCTTTGTATTCTGGTGCCTCAGCAAAGCTCCCTCCTCCAGAGCCCATCTGTGTGGAGTGTCCTCTCCCCAGTCCGTCTCTTCCCCAGCCTACTCCCACTCATTCTTCAGTGTGTGCATCATGTCTTTCAGGAAGCCTTTGCTGGCCCTCCAGAATGATTGGAGTGCTCATCCTCTGGCCTCCCCCAGCACCTTCTAGCTTTTATCATCTCGAGTTATAATTAGTGATCTGTTTGTCTCTCCCTTCCCTATCTGACTATGAATTCCTTGAGGGCAGGAACCATGTCCGGTTCATAATTGTATCTCTAAGTACCAAACACAGAATTTGACATCTTAAGTAGGAATCGTGGTGGCAATTTGATTGAAGAGGGTGGCCCAGCCGTGAGCTGGCAGGCAGGTACCCTAAAGGACTTCCCATCACAGTCTGCTTTCTGTCTGAGGTTTGGTTTGGGGGTTTTGTTTTTAATATAGTCTCACTCCATAGCCCAGGCCGATCTTTGACCCACCTTTTACTGAATTCATGGCAGTCTTCCTACCCCAGCCTCCTAAGTGCTGGGATTGTAGGCATAAGTTGCCTCCCTGGGTGACTTTCTTTTGTTGATTTGTAGAAAATAAATTCCTTTCAAGGTATCATCCCAATAGCCATCCCTTGGTGAGATGCCCTATCCTACTGCTTTTTCACTCTGCACTCTAGCAGAGATCTGGTGAGTTCAGCTTCAAAGGATGCATGGCTAAGAGGGAGCCCTAAGGAGGCTGGCACCAGCTGCAGTGTCAGTCTACAAAATGCCTCATGGCTTTGCTATTTCAAAGCATTATTCCTGCATTGGGGCCTTCTCTGATGTGAGAGTGAAAGGATTTCATCCCTTCTACTTCTCTTGTTTCCAGTCTCTCTGTTGGTCTTTCTCCAGCTCCCTTCTCTAATTCACTATCGACCCTGGAGACTTCTAAAACTTGTGCCCAGAGGTGTTTTGAAAATGTGAACTGAAATAGTAGTTTGTAAAATTGGCAAAACCCGTGCACGGCCGCCCTAGGTTTTCTTCTGGAAACTTCTGTGGTTAGCAATCAGATCCAAGGAAAGCAGAATGCAGGCTGAACCGAAGGAGAGGCATAGAAAATCACAGAACACCACTGACATTAGGGCTGCCTCCTGCCCACGGCTCAGCTTCTACCTCCACCCCAAGCTAGACTGTTTCTCAAGACAAAAATCAAACTTTTTACTGAGAGCTTTCTTGTTGTTCACTGTGAACCTACTTCCTAAGAAACACAGTCTCACTTTGTCATATTATCTGGGTTTTTTCTTCAAAAAAGAACTTAAAAAACTTTTAAGAGTAAAATTGTTCTGAGGGAAAATCACAGGGAGCAAGGCTCAAAGTACTTTGTGCCACCTGCTTAAGACAGAACTAAGGGAAGAGATGTGACCCAGAAGGGGCCATGTGGTCCCCAGGGATGCTGAAGAAGCATAATGGGCTTATGGTAGTCTACCTCCCATATTTAGGCCACATTGTATGTGTGAGATTTCATTCTCCCACTCATATTCTTTCAGTGCACAAACATTTGCCAAACACTTCTGATAGTCTCAAAAACATGATGCTGGGGAGTAATCACCATAGACATGGATATTCCCACCCAATCCCCCCAAACTCTTGCTTTATAGACATAGTTTCAAATTCTTAACATCTCTAAGCTTTGAGGTGTGGATGATGATCAGCAAGACTGAGCCAAATTATAGTGATAATGGTAGGTCCATAAATGTAACTATGGAATCAGATAAGTATGAATAACAAAGCAGAATACAGAGGAAATGGCCCTGTAGCATCGAAGTAAAACAGCTGCGGGAAAGCCTGAGAAATGTTTTCTTTGCATCTCCCTGCCCGGACAACCTGGAGATTATAGTTTGGAGCAATGTTCCATCTACTGCTATGGCTGCATACAGCGTGTGGAGAGCAAATGATTTCTTCCACCCGTAGTGCAGTTCAGAGGGGCTCTATGTGAGCACCAGGTCACCTGAAATTGAGGGGAGGCAATCTAGTTAGAGCTAAGGAGGCTGCACTTCTTGCTGTCTGTGCTACAGTTAATCCATTGCCATCTGTCTTGATTTTGCTGACTCACTGCTTTCATTTGGGTTGGCAGTTCTTTTGCTGTTCGCTGCAGTCTTTAACTGTTTACAGAGGGCTGAGATGGATGGAGAATTATGGGGCTTTGCATTCATTCCCTGAATGAAATCCTACCCAGGTACTGTGGGCCTCTTGTCGAGGGGCTGAGGCCAAGGCCCTTGGATTTTGATGGATGGTGGAGATTAAGTGTAGGGTAACACATCATTTAGTCTGATTGCAAGGCCAGATTTCTCCCAAGTGCTGCCAAATGAGCTGGGAGGTCATGTGAATTGTCTGCCCAAGCACAAGGGAGCACCATGCCTTTTAATTAGAACAAGGATGAATGATACATGAGGCTTTGGTTTGTCAGAGAACTTGGAGTGCCTCAATCCTATATTTCATTCAAGGAAGCCATACATGCATACCATTTTATCTCCATGCCCCACCTTGCCTCTCCAAAATGGACTTTTCTATTCTTTGCATCCCATCAGCATTTTGGCTTCTGTTGTGCAAAGTCCTTGGCTTTGCTCTTCTGGAGCTGCCCCTCCACAACTCTGGAGAGATATGTTCTTTATTCCAGTGAGTAGTAAGCTCATCAAGGTGAAAAGTTTGGTAGCCTTCACAGAGCTGAATGTGATGACCATGCATGAGCTGTTCAAGCTGACATACTTTTACGGGGTAAAATGATTGCTATTAATAATAATACTGTTAAGCCAACATAAATGAGTACCTCCTGAGGCAAATCAGTACCTCTGTTTCCCATACATCAGGTTTTGGGTTTCTTTTCTCCCTTTTTTCTTCCTATCCCAGTTCCCAAGCAGGAATGGTCAACACAAAGGCTGGCTAGGTGTAGGTAGGTATGTCAAAAGACTCTTAACTCCCTTTTCCCTAGAAATGACCTAATGTCGACATAAGATTTTAAAATAGACTTTTATCTTAGTATATAAGTCAAACACCTTGGTCTTATCTTAGCTTGGTCATTTTATCAGATATCCTAGAAGTGTACCCATTGAGCTTCTATAGTTGTTAAAGGAAAATGGTGGCTCCCTCACATCATCTTTCCCCAGGACCTAGCAGCCATAAAACAAAATAGAGGTTATAAATATTTGTTCTTTGAAAATTTAGCATTATATAGACAAGATACCCCACAGAGGTGGCTTTCCAAAATCATCAACCCAAGCCATCTATCAGTGGGGAGGCATAAAAAGTGGCCTCCATATATTGAAGCCTTCTTCTATCACTAGCAAAACAATCTGAAGCTCTGAAATGATCATATAATGACCATAGAACTCACTAGATTCACTCCTAGCTATATACCCAAGAGAACTGAAAACAAATGTCCATGAATGCCCATGGTCAAGATGGAAAGATCTCAAATGCCCTTCATCTGACAAGGAGATAAGCAAAGATGGCACACTCATATAATGATATGTTATTCACATATACCCCCAAATGAAACACCATTATATCCCATACCCATAATAAATCTTAAGAGCATTATTCTGGGTGAAAACTCTCATCACCAGATACATTGTATAATTCTTTTATGAAATGGAAGAAAAAGCAAATCCATAGAAAGAGATTAGTGATTACCTAGGACTAGGCAGACTGGGGAATTCAGGGGAATGATAGCTAAATGAAGCAAGTTCTTCAAGGAGGTTGAGAATATTCTAGAAATGATTGTGGTAATGGTTGCACAACCCAGAATATACAAAACCCACTGAATTGCATACTTTAAATTGGTACATTGCATGGTTCATAATATATATCTCAATAAAGCTGCGAAAAAATTCCAATACCAGCTACTCAAGGTAGGCTCTCACTCCTCAGTCTTACTTAAGAACGTGAACTGTACTTTCTAGACAGTTCTCAGGCTGTAGCGATGATAAACCCAGACTTGGACAAATGCCTCATAAGGAAAGGCCAGAGGGAGGAAGCTTTCTTAATGCCCACAGACCTTTGGGACTTTCTTTAATGACTTTTTAATTTTCTTTGAGACAAGGTCTTACTAAAAGCTAAGTTGACTTCAAACTTGTTATCCATCTGCCTCTGCTTCGCTAGTTCTGGAATTACAAGCATGTGCTGCTATACCCAGCTTGACTAGCCTATATACAGACACCAAAGCCTAACTTACAGGGTCCAATAATATTTTATTGGAAAGAACCTTTGATCTTATCCCACTTTGTTCCCCCTGGAAGATGTTCAGTAAGAGAAAATAACTTGCCTATATCACAGAACTTGTCAGTGGCAAAGAAATCAAAAAACCAGAATCTGGAGCTTCAAAGACCTACTCCTTGAGCTTTCTCCTGCTTAACTTTTCCCATTCCCCTGCCTCTACAACACAGTCCCTTTAACATTTCTGCTGAAACTCAGAAGGAGCCGAGTCTAAAAATCCAAACACAAAATCAGGGGAATTTACCATTCTGCAACTACAGTACAATTTTCCTAAATAGTGGGTCAGGAAATCAGCATTATAAGTCTCCCAACACCAGGATGTGGACAGAGTACAGAATTTGACCCCTGGTACAACTAAATTTGTGGAATAGTCACATGCTTTTCTTTATACTGTATTTGGTGGAATTTGAAGAGAAAAATAATATTCATCTTAGGAAAACCTTGGTAACTGCAGATTTGCTGGCAACCTTATTTCCTCTTGCTTTCTTGGAAGAAACCAAACGAAAAAGCAGCTGTACAAATTAGCCCTGACCAGCAGGCCCAGGACCAAAACAAAACAAAGAGGAAAAAAATAAAGTAAGGCCCCCAAACAAATCAGGCTAAATATTTAAATCATAAAGGAAAATATATCCAACACTCTGCCAACTCGAGCTCTTGAAACACAAACCTCCACTTGATTATCGGCAAGATTCTCTTTCCAGGTCAAAAGCAAGTTGGGGAATCAATTTTGAAAGCCCTTCATCTGCATTCCTGCATTTTTCTTACGGTCCTGTCTTATGGCAGTGCAATCATTTTTCATGCTTCTTGGAGTGAGATCAGTCCCATAGTAAAAAGATATGCTCCCTAGGTCATCAGGCAACAGACACTGTGTTCTAGGCAGTGTGTGGGTGTGGAGGAAGACAGGACATGGAGGAGATATGATGCCTCCCTGACAGAAGCAGGTAAGAGGAAGGACAGGGGACAGCGTATGTTGACTAATAGCAAGGGATCTAGTTTTCCAGGAATTGTTTTTTTAGAGGGAGCTTGTGGGGTATTTAGTTGGAATTGAATTGTGGAGGCGATGTAGCATGTTATAGCAGGAGGTGAGTGGCAGATGAAAACCATGCTGGGGAAGTCTTCTCCTCAGCCTTCTGTCAACATTGGGTTAGATGTTCTCCTCTGGACTTCACAAAGCCCTTGGCATGATCATAGCCCTCTTCACATTTTCCTCTAATTTGCTGCCTTCTTGCATTCCTTCCCTCCCTCCAAACTGGATTCCTTGTGGAAAGTGCCTCTGTCTGGTTGTTTGCAAATATCTCTAATAACTGAACAAAGGGTTTAGCATGTGGTTAATGTTCAGGAAATGTTTGTTGATGGGCCACAATAAAGTAGAATAATAGAACCTTAGAAAACTGGGAAGAGCTCTTTGCAAAAGAAGTCAGGCAGAGGAAAGCAGTTGGAAGGATAATTCTCTGCTGCTGGTATAAGGATCTACAAGATCAGAGAGCTGGGATGCAGGAGAAAAATAAAAACAGGAGCTTGTTCAACACTGCTGATGTTACAAAATAAAGCAAAATGTCTGTGGGACTGAAGCAAGTTCCCCATGATGCAGTACAGTGGGTCCTACAGACCACCATAGGGTTAACCAACCCCACTTCCACTTTGTGAACCAGTTGGTCATGGACCCAGCTGTCTATGGGGACTCTAGTCTGTCTGTCCTCTTCATGTCTAGAGGTGAAGGGAATGGACCAGAACACCAACAGCCTTTAGCCCAGCTGTCTCTTGCTGGCTATGCTGAGTCCCCAGAGAACTAGAGCTGACCCATTAGATTCAGCTTAGGAGGAATGGTCTGCCACAGCCATCTTAATCCTATGCTCTCTACCCAGCTCCCACCACCTGGAGGTGTCACACAAAGATGCTACAAACAAAGAAAAGCACCAGCCCCAGAAACAGGAGACTCCTTTCCCTCTCCATGCCTCTTTCATTCCACCTTCAGTCTTTCTGCTGCCCGCAGGGTTGGGGGTGGGTAAGAGAAAACCATGGAACTTTTCAAAATCCCATTTTCCAACAGCTAAATCAGATTCATTCTGTGTCTCCTGCACAGACTGCATTCGTCTGGGTAATGTAAACACTTTGAGGCCACAGCTGTCTGCCAGCTGCAATGTTGAAGCCCATTTCAGGGGGCATGAAAAAAACCTGTCTGTAACCATCACAGATGAGAAGTGTTAGCTAATGAATGGGCCCTGCTGAGACCAGAGCCCAGCTGAGTTATTTCAGTCTTGGGCCTTAGCAGAGATTTTTATTGGGTAACACATTTCAAATGCTCCAGTCACTCTCAAGACCCCAGATTGAAGCCCATTGCTCAATCTCCCCCACTCTACCTCCCTAAAAAAAAACCCTAATTTACTCCAGGGACATTCCTGGTGGCAGCTCAAGAATCTTGGTGTTTGGAGTGCTGGGTGATTGGTTAAAGAGGGTACAGTGGGGCCTTAGAAATTCCGTGGGTCTCCTTGGGCTCCCTGAAGTAGTGTGAAGAGCAGCTCTTTCCAGAAGCAAGGCTGTGTGTGGCTTCTGGCTGGGCTGGTCAGCATGAAGCAACCTAAGAGACAATCAACTTGGATCAATATTTTGGCTAGGCCTAAACTGATAGGTTTTTATATTTTTCATTTTTAAAAAGTGGGGTGTGTGTGGTATATGTGTGTGCATGTGTGTTTGTGTGTGTGTGCTTGTGAGTGTATGTACATATGGGAGTATGGGTGCACACATGCCACACAATATATGTGTATTAGTCTTCACATTTCACCTTAAGACAAGGTCTTTTGTTGTTGTTGGCCACTGTACATGCCAGATTAGCTGGCCCAAAAAGCTTTTGTGTATTCTTCTGTGTCTACCTCCTATCTCACCATAGGAGCACTAAGATTTTAGGCATGTACTAGCATACTTTGTGTTTATGTGGATTCTGGGATTGGAATCCCAGTCTTCATGTTTGTTTGGCAAGTACTTGGCCTACTGAGCCATCTTTCTTGCCTTTAAGCTGATGGTTCTTGCTGACCCCTTGCCCACTCTACTCTTCTTACTCCTCCTTTTCCTCTGTAGATTCAGGTCAAAGAAGACTATCATTGGTATTCACATAGCATACTAATGTATCAGCATAACCTCTGCCTAGTTCTGGGACATTTGCAAAACCCCAGAGAAGATTCCCACATGCTTTAAACATTCATTCCTTACCCCTTCTCACAACAGCTGTTGAAAACAACTGATGTGCTTTCTGGCTATGAATTCACTTATTCTAGATGTCTCATATAAGTGTAATTGTGCAATATGTGGTCTTTGGTGTGAATTCAAGCTTTTTTTGAGTGCCTACTGTGTGCTAGCCATCAGAATCAACACAAGGACTGAGCCTTGGATTCACATGAGCTAACAGTGGCTGCCATATTTGAGGAAGTACTTAACCCATGAATGATGTATGCCAGGGATTTATTTGCACCATCTTATTTATCAGCTCTAAAGCAGGAAATAGCAATATCACTTAGTTAAAATATCAGTAGTCCAAAGCTTAAAAAATTGAAGTAGCAGACTTAGTTTGTGCTTGTAATTAAGATTCCAACTTGAGTCCTTCCATTATGTATCATATATTTAGCTCTACTTAGATCTACCTTGTTTACTTAGAGACTACATACATACTACATACTTGTGTTGTGTGAAATATGGCCCATTCCCCCCACATTTAAATCCCTATTGTGATAATACCATGCAAGAGAATAATCTCAGTTGGTTCTTATAAAAATGCCCATGTGTTATCAGAGATGAGAGCCTAGTGTAAGAGTTGCCTCATACTAGTATAGCTCAGTGGGGTAGAATGCCCTGCCTAGCATTACCTCAAGCACTGCTAGGAAGGTGGGAGTGAGATCATATGCCTACCCTGAGTGTTCTAGTGTTTCCATCCCCTCGGGCATACCCAGAATTTCTTCATTCACAGAAGTCAGATACAAACCCCTTTTCTCTCTTGCTCATGACAGTATATGGGAATGGTAGCAACGGATGTTTGTACCAAGATCTTTGAATCCACTCAATTTTTTGTCTTTTTTTTTTTGAGACAGAGATTCTGTGTGTAGCCCTGGCTGTCCTGGAACTCACTGTAGATCAGGCTGGCCTGCAATGTATAGATCTACCTACCTGCCTCTATCTCCCATGTGCTGGGATTAAAAGTATACCACCACCACCCAGCTAGAGTGTTGGGTTTTTTAATAGTTCTTTTGAGATATAGTTATATAGTTATATTGTTACATTGTCCAAACTGGTCTTAAACTCAAGATTTTCCTACCTCAGCTTCCCAAGTCCTGGGATCATGAGTGTGTACCACAAGCCCAGCTCATATCTAGACTTTGAAATGATGACTGGCCACATCTGACAGAGATTTTCGTTCCAATTGCCTGCACAAGGCATCAGACCAACAGCAGAACTTGGGAAAAGAGAAAAGGAAAATGGGAATTGTTCCACCATTTCATAGACACCAGGATGGGTGTTTAAAAGATCCAGAAATGGGGGCAGCATTTGGGAAAGTTCAATGGAACTAAAAGAGACAAATATTGATACTCAGAAGTCAGCTTCTATAATAAGAAGAATGGTATGGCCCGAATTCAAATAAGCAGAACAGATGTACCTCATGTGTTAGGAGTTGAAAAATCTTTCCTTCATGTGGGATCAGTTAAAAACCAAGCTTGGGACTTAGTGTATGTTTAATATAAAAATTCTCAATAAAAAGACTCTAGAGACAAAATCCAAGCAAGGGTATGCTACAATCACCAGTGCAAATAATCAACCAATCAGCATTTGCCTGTGAGAGATCAAGGCAGGCAAATGTGCAAGGATGGCAATTACTGAGAGTGGAGGTGGTGATAGAGAAAAACGTTCCTTGCCATCAAAGCTGACCAGAGTTCAACACACAGGCTTTTTTTCATAATTGAGATTTAGAACTTGTAGCTGAGCTGAGTTCCAGGGGTAAGGAGAAGGAAACACCAATTCTATTTATTTACTTATTTTATTACCTTCTATTATTGGAGACTGGATCTCTCTATATATCTCTGGCTGGTGCTGAACTTGAACTTGCTATGTAGAACATACTGACCTTAAATTCACAACAATCCTCCTGTCTCTGCTGCTGTGACTCCTGGTAGGAGTTATCAAGTCCATTGATTCTTATGACAGTTAATGTAGAAGAAAAAAATCTTTCTCAAGATGAGGTCTTAGAAGTACATGAATATATACCACACAATAGTTAATTCCAATTTGAATCAGTCCGGTCCAGGCACTGAGGAATGTATGGAGAAAGAACGTTAGGCAGAATGTCTGCACTCAGAACCATAGGAATGTAATTATTTTATTTATTTCTCTACAGCAGAGAAGAACCCAGCATAGGAACTAGCAGACAAACCAGGATCACACACACACACTCACTTTGCTGATACAACAAATTGGCCTATGCTTCCATATCACAGCTAACAACCCTTTCATTTTAAGGAATTCATAAAATAAAATAACTACCTGACCCAATAGGTTGTGTGTAAAACACACAACCACAAAGAAGTCTTGATGAAGTCAGGAAAGGATTTGAGAATTTGGGGAAGCTCTTTCTAACAAGGCCAGGCAAGAAAGATTAAAGCAAAACTAGTTAGGGCAGACAGAAGACATGGAAGGGAAGTCATATGATCAAAGTATAGAGAGAAACTCCTTAAAGGTCATGGCCCCAGGGGACTTAGACCTGTCAACTAAATTTTGGGATATAAAAGAGAGGGACAGGTCTTGTGATGCAAATCAAGAAAAAAGCTGACAAAGGGGGCAATATTAATATCCATAAAGAGTACTGAATGTACAGTGTACATGAAGAAAATACAAAACTATCATTCTAAAGGGTGTTATGAAGTTACAAAAAATTTCTCAAGGAAATTTCCACAAAACCGATTGCCTATCAGCAATAATAACAGCGTTAACAACAGCTACCATTTATAGACTACTTTCTACATGCCAGGAATCACACTGAGTGAATTCACTATGTTTAGTTTTCTTGCTTTTGGTTTGGTTTTTATCTCCTCCTCACACGCAGCCTTAGTTTTTATCCTAGGCTAGTGACAAAGGCACTGCATTCTCCTTTGAGATGAGGAAATAGGCTCTGAAAGCTTGAGTCATTTGTCCTAAGAGAAGCAGTCAGTCAGTCAGTGGTGGATCACCTCACCACATCCAGACCCCCTTTAATTCACAAACACACTCCCTTCCTGCCTCCATGGGGTGGTGGCAGACTTAGCACTCTTCCTCTACCAGAAGAGAGATTTGGTGAAGGTGAGCTTTTACAGTGTTCTTTCTAATTGGAAGGAAAGATAAACAGGAAAACAGATTCCCTGGAACCAAGGAGCCCATTACCGGGCTAAATCAGTGAAAGGGAATGAAAAGACAGGATTCTGAGAACTAGCTGTAAAGAACTGACAGGCAGCAGAAAGGGATGGTTTCTTACAGTGCCTGGCTTGGCCTTCATTCACAATACAGAGAGTTTCCCAAAACGATGCAAATAGGTCTGTCTGTCTTACACTTGTGACTTGTGTGTCTGCTAAGGATCCCATTCTAGGGAAGTATCATTTTGCCAATAGTGTTTTGGTGACTACAGGAGGCATATGTGTTGGAGGCAGGAATTACATATGTAGGACCCAATCCCAGAAGTGGTATTTCTAAACTAAAACCTAATTTAAAGACTGGAGAATATAGCTTGGCCAATAGAGTCCTTGCCTGGCATGCATGAAGTCCTGGGTTCAATCCCCAAAGCTTGATAAAATTAGGCATGGTAGTACACGCCTGCAATCCAAGCCCTTGAGAAGCAGAGGCAGGAAACATCAGAAGTTCCAAGTCATTCTCTACTATTCAGTGGGTTTTAGGCCAGCCTTTGCTATTTAACATGAGACTTTGTCCTAGAAAGAACAGAAGGAAGCCTTTTAAATATTGGTAAACTTGGGGGTGTCTTTGTAATGGGATTAATGTTATTTTAAGTTTGGGGCAGGGAAAACTCTATGGTGTGAAGGAATAGAAGAAATAGCTGAGTTCATCAAGACCTAATCTAAAAATACAAGGCCTTCCATATCTTCTTTACCCACCACATGCCAATTTCATTAAAACTAATAGCAGGAAGAAAGAACAGAAGGTATGGTAACCCTTTGGGAGCCATTTTCAATTGCTGGCGATCTGGCACCTCATCCCTCTTCATTACTTCACTTTAGAGAAGAGGAGCTCTGCTGACATGCTGAGCAGCTGGAAGGCTATGGCTGTCATTTAATAGAGCAGACAGCCTTTTGAGGGGGTTCCTGGAGGAAAGCTGACAAACTGAAATTAGGGCAATTTTCAGATATAATAGCAACTTGACTTTCTTTGCTATTGAGAAGGCTGACTATTGTTTGGACAGAGACTCTAAATAACTTCTTTAAAATAGCTCCCCAAAAGAAGGGAAAGGGAAAAGGATATTAAGTAATGATGTGGCCACCCTCCATGTGATGATACCTCAGTATGCTGTTGCTAGAGCCACTGCTTAGCAAGTCCCCAACAGCAACTACCTCTAGCCAGTGAGGCTTCCTGGTGCTGATGCCTAGATCATGGACATCATGAAGCAAGTGAAAAGGAGGGGCTGAGTGTGACTGGGGATGAAGATAGTTGGGGCCAGTTGCCTTTTCCAGGTGGAATGTAAGAGGGTCAAATGCAAAAAGCTTTCTGAGATCCAACCTACAGATGGAAACAATAGGCTTGCTTTGAATGTCCATAGAATGCTAGCATTTTATTCTCTCACTTACAAATATATTTATGGAGAATCTACTATGTACTTGGCACTATGATAGGCATTGGCCATACAGTATTGAATAAAAGAGAAGCATCCCTAATAAGGCTTATTGCCTCATGAGGAGAGATGACCAAAAAGCAAACATACAAGTATTCAGTGTCATCTACTAAGAATTAATTCGACAATGTCCCCACAGGTATACATGGAAATCTCTTATATAAAATGTATTTGCATATAACCTTCACATCATCTGGGTACTTTAATCTTCAGGCTACTTATAATACCTAATTCAATGGAAACTTAATATGAATAGTAGTTGTGCTGTATTACTTAGGGAGTGATGCATGGGGTAGAGTGGCTGGACACATGCAGCACAAATACAACTTTTTAGAAAACACTTTCCATCTGCAGTTTCATGAACCCTTGGGTGCAGAAGCCATGGATGTGGAAAGCTGGCTTCAATTACTAATGGTAATGAAGTCTATGAGTTAGAGAAAAACAAATAGGTCTTGCAGAAAAGAAAATACCCAGGTAGGGCCTGAGCTGAGGGATCAGGATGAACAAAATCTGGTGAATAAAAAGGAATTGTTCATTTCAGGAGCCAGGAGAAGTGTCTCCAAGACTGAGGAGAACATGGTTGTAAAATCTCTTTGAGCGTCAGGCTGTTGAAGGTACTGGTCAAACAGCAAGGCCTTTCTACCCTCTTCTTACTGGAAGCCTAAGTATTCTGTGTTTTGTGGGTCCTCAAGGGCCAGGGACCCAAGTTAGGTCCAGAGATCAAATGGGATGTTCCCAGAGAGGATTCTTGGTGACAGCATGCTTATAGGTTCAGCCAGTTGGATAAAATGAGCTTCCAACAGATTAAGGAAACCTACAGCCTCACAGACTCCCCTGTGGTTTCTACTCCCACTTATGCTTTTGGACCTGTGAAGGATGTTTGCCCACTAAGAACTGGGCTTGCACCGGTTAGGGTTAACCATTGAGGCAGCACAGGGCTTTGGGAACAGTACAAGCAGCAATGGAGACTGAGAGCAAGAACAGGAGCCAAGGAAGCAGGCCCTGCCAACAACTTCCGCTCTTCCCCTTTCCTTCCCGCATTGCTGCCCACAGAGTCCCCGGGACTGCTTATGGTGATGTTTGTTAACAATTAACAAAGAAGGAGGGAGCCCATTTTGGCAAATTTTTTTCTGCCCAGAGGCCCCAGATTTCTCCCTAGGAAACTGCCAAATATGCAACTTTGGGTGGATATTTGGCTGAATCCCATTGAAGGGTTTGTCAGTGCCTAAAATGGAAATTGTTAGAAAGCAGAGGAGGGTGGTTGCCAGCAACCATGAAATGGTAATGACCAAATCATTTATTTTTGCAATGAAATGTCATCCCCTAACACTACAAAAGCAGATTTTTTTTTTTTTTGAATTTAGAAGTACTGACTACCTAGAAAATTCTTCCTAGGCAAGTTTGTGTGTGAAATCTCCACCTATAAACACCCCTATCTTTCACTCACCTTGGTCTTGCCTCCTAAACTAAGCTGTTTCCATGAACTGGGAACTTAGCTACAACCTGGGATGAATTAAGAGGTTGGCTGATTATGAAAGGTAATCAGTCTTCAGCCATCCTATAAAACCAGGAGGAAGTTCATTTGCTTCTACGATGCTTTGTGGTCGACTTTCTTCCCACATGGGAAAGTTGGTAGTCAGTAATAGACTGTACCCCAAAACACAACCATTTCAAGTCTGCCTATCATTGCAGCCAGGAAGACACAGTACTCTGTGTTCTCTGTGTGTGTCACCCCAGTCAGCAAGCAAAGCAGGCAGAATCTACAATTTGGTACCTTCTAGTCTTGTATTCTGGCACTTCTGTTTGGCACTTAAAAGGAAGAAAGTGGAAAATACATCGTGGGTTGACACTAGGGAATGTAGATGATCTGCTCGTATTCCTTTGAAAACAACCATTAAGCTACTGTTTCTTTGGACCCGTTTTTGGGAGGCTTCAGCCACAAACAAAGCCCTACATCTTTCTTTTAGTTTTTCCATATTGACTTCTGTATTGGGATTAGTGGAAATTTATACCACCATAAATTTTATTTTAAAGTAGAATTTTATAAGCCTTTGGTTTGAAAGCATTTCAATAACATCTGCACACTCAAAATTTAAAAAGGAAGATGGCTTCACTCAGCTTTCATTCAAGCAAGCATTGAGGATTCTCTTTAGATCACAGTCATCAGACCAATTCTTGAGCAACTTGTTTTAAGTAGGCTTTCCCCAGTCATTTCTGTACGTGTGTGTGATCCATTAGGCAAGTAGATCTGGTGTTTAAAAAAATGACCCTAAGAGGGCTATGAGAGATAGCTCAGCAAGCTCAGATCACTGTCTGTTCTTCCAGAGGACCAAGTTCAATTCCCATTACCCATATTGTGCCTAACAACTATCTATAATTCCAGTTCCGGGGGATCCAATGCTCTCCTCCAGCTTCTGAGGATACTGCACACACATGGAACACAGATAAACCATCCAAAGTGACAGTTGCTTGCTCTGTCTCTGCTTTGAAAACCTACATCTCTGCCCTCTTGTTATGTAAGACTTTTGGACTAGCCCACAGGAAGTTGTGGCTCTAATACAGGTGACTCTCTCTGCCAGACTCCCTTGTAAGATTAGTTAATGAGAGAATTACAAACTAGCCAGCTTTGTCATTGACCTCCTTTCCTTCTCTTTAAAGTGTTCTCTCGGCCCTGGGTGTCTGATACAGTAGTGATGGGCCCACTTTGAGAACAGACAATTGAAGCAACTTGAGGCCATGACACTCTCCTCCCAGGAGCTAAAACGGTCTTCTGGCCTTTATTTTGAGGTTGTTGAAGAATTGGAAGACTGCCACAGGCACGGTAGAAATTAGATTCCTTCTCTCCTTGCTTTGACCAAGCTGTAAATTTTTGTTTTCCCCTTTCTTTGGAATACAGAGAAACCATGGAGGCATTAATTGGTCTGAGCATCTGGTAACTAACTGTAGCACTGTATCAGGCTCGTTTGCCTGATCCATAATGAGAAGCAATGGGACTACACAAGTTAATAGGTCTCCCCAAACTCTGATATTTAACTAATCTAATAGACTTACCAGCAGAGACAAATGTGGCTACGTTTTCAATAGTTTCTTAGCTCCAGGGAAAGCTAGTTTATTCCTATCTCTGTTTCCGTTTTAAGAGGAAAACTCTACTTATATTTCAGGACCTTAAAGAGAACACATTGCAGAGTGCCAGGGGGAAAGTTGATTTTTGTATTTTTTTTCTCTCTGTGGAAGGGGTCCATAAAAACAAAGACATGCACCAAACCTGGACAAGAGATGCTGAAATCTGAGGCAGGTGGGGCAGTCAATTTCATCAGCACCATTTTCACTCCTCTCGTGATGCTGACACTCGAAGTGGTGATGAGTGACAGCAGACATCATTCAGCTGATCTAGAGCTTGGTCCCAGCTCCTCCGTTTATTACCTGTTTCACCTAGTGAAAGTTTATTACCACTATGCACCTCAGTTTCCTCTCTATAAAATATGAAATGATCACAACACTGTACAATAAAGTAGCAAAGCTAAATATTAAATGAGCAAATGATACGCACACGACAATGTCTGATGCACATCCATTAAGTGTTTGGCCAATGTCAGATATTTCTTTTTATCCTTGGTCTCCTTTTATCCAGAGATGGATAGCAGAATTTATAGGGCTACATTACACAGATCCATCCTCTTTCCTGTGTCTGAGATTCTCTGTGGCCTAAGACAACTCTGTGATCCCAGACTCAGTCTGACTGCTTCTGGTGTATGTGGTTTTTCTTCTCCCTGACAGCTAATGGTAGGTCCAATGGAGGACCCAGGCACCCTTCGGCCCCCAAGGTTCATGAGTCAGTGCCTGTGACCAAAAGAATGGAAAAACCTTTCTGATGAGGGGAGAAAGTGTGGTCAGTTAAACCTCAGCCATAAGCAATTGTCTCCCACATTTGCAGAGGGTTTAACAGAATGCAGACTTGAAGCTCTTAGAGCTGCCAAGGGATTTTTTAGAAAAGAATGTTCCCTGGGGGTACTCCCTGCGTAGGGAGGTCCAAACCAGAGAAAACCGGCTGTGGTCAGGCACGGAGACGTTTCACCACAGGTGGGAGAAAGATGAAGAAGATTTCCAAAACAGGTTCTGCAGTGCTTTGCCCAGATAAACTAGGGGAAAAGTGGCTGGCCATCTGTCCCTGACTGTTTCACAGGTCATCAGAGCAGGAAGAACCCGTGGAAGTGATCTTATCCAAGCCCCTAATTTAAATATGTGAACGCTAAGACCTGGAGAGAGGGGACAATTGCCTTATAGTCATATAGCAAATTACTCCTAAGCCAAAGATCACACTGTGGCACCATAGTGGTCTCTTAAAGGTACACAGACTGCTGTCTCTACTCATTCTGGAATGCTCTGTAGTCCAAACATACTAAAAAGTA
Source organism: Sigmodon hispidus (assembly GCA_004025045.1). Taxonomy (NCBI): domain Eukaryota; kingdom Metazoa; phylum Chordata; class Mammalia; order Rodentia; family Cricetidae; genus Sigmodon; species Sigmodon hispidus. The sequence goes on along the minus strand of PVIH01003138.1, from coordinate 148,051 downwards.
ATTGAGGCCCACCCAGAAGGACTAAAAAAGGTCCTGAGCAGTGCCCAAATTGCAATTCCTCTCCTTTAGCCATCCGATTTGGGAGCCCCTGCTGTGAGGGTTTCAGCCAAAGTGTTCCTCATTCAACTAACTGGTCTTCTTAACTTACCGTTTGAAAGCAGCTGTGGTTAAAACTCAGCTTGCTGACTCAGCCCATGTAGTAAGGATGACTAAACACAAGCATTTCCTGTGGGGGGATGGAAAATATCTTTCAGATGCATTTGTTTCAGGGAACCTTTCTGATCAGTCAGGAGCTAGCCCACCATGGGCCCGTGAGGAAAAGCAGCAGGCTGGCCCCGCTCAACACCAAGGCAGCATTTGCAGATGTTTCCTTTCTTTCTTTTTAAACAATATCGTGGCTGTCTCGGCACCATTTTGGTCTGGCCAGCATTTGCACAGGCCTCCATCTGCCAACTGGTAGAGCCTAAAGCAAAGGGGAGCGGATGTCTCCTCTGACTGGAGGGGCCTAGCACATTCCCGGCTCAGAGGCCTTCCCCCAGGGGTGAATTGGGGCTGATCTGCTTTATCTCAAGGCAGTTTCAATCCTGAGCCCACCTTGAATCATTATGCTGACCGATCTGCAAACAATGTGAGCTGGCTTCTCTCTCCAGGGTGTACTCTGGGGAATTTGAAATCTGGAGTAAAGTTATCATGTTCAGGTCTAAAATCCACACAGACATTGGACAACATTAGGACAAGAATATTGACCTTCAGTGGGATTGTACGCCATCTTAAGGCATTAATCCAGTGAACCTAAAATTTGGATAAATATTTCAAGACTCTTGGCTGAGAGGGAGTCTGCCTTGCTCAATTAGAAAGTTGGAGACACCTGGTGCATTTAGGCGCCTGCAGGTTTGCCTCGCAGCCTGAGAGTTAGGAAAGGGGGCGGGAAAAAGAGAGAGTGAACATACTCAGGCATCTTCTGCAAGGCATATATAACTGGAACAGTTCAGGCATCGAAGATTCACATCTCAGGGACCAGCCTCATCTTCTCCCTACCCTTTCCCTCCACGCGGAGAAAGCAGGACTGACAGAATTCTCAGAGAGCCAAAGAATTCTTTTTTTTAAAGTGAGTAACGACTTTTTATTACAGTGGGGGAATGTTTGGGGACAAGTAACTTGGAGAAATGGAAAAGTAGCCTGGGAGAAAGGAGAGAAAGGGAAGAAAGGGTGTGGGGAGATGGGGAGCCCAGTTCTTTGCTATGCAGCAAGATATGCTTTGAAGTGTTCCTTTGCTTTGCTAAGTCTGTTTCTAACTTTGTACACACAAAAGAAAACACCCACAAGCTGCATCCAGTACCTGATCATAATATGGCCTCTCTACAAGGTTTTGTGGGTCCAGAGAAGGACAGGGAGCAAGAAAGTAAATGAATACATGACAAAAGAATGAGGATTTGTGTGGCTCCTGGGATTGTCGGGAGCTTAAGTAAAATAATGGTTGTGAGTTGTCATGTGTTCAAGAGCTGACTGGTTAATACATTATCTGTGGGTTCCTTAGCTTCTGTGAGTCTTTCAAGGCACCTTCCTGAAAAAGAAGCAGAGTAAGTGTCCTTTTCTGCAGGGGGAATTGAGATGGGCTCTCACAGTATTCCCCTGGCTGGCCTAGCACTCACTGCCTCAATTTCCTAAGCACGTGGAAGTGCATGCAACCTTCCAGACTCAGCTTTCACTGCCTTCTAATGGTGGCAAACGAGGCTCACAGAGGTAAGGAGATAATGCATGATGAACTAAGGGCTCTGGGGCCACTGTATGACATACAGCAGAGTCTTTTTCTTTCGAATCAAAATCTTTAAAGAGGAAAATGCTATAGGACTTTTGCATCAGATCTGTGCTTTGTGACTGTGTGAAATCTTAAACACTGAAAGGGGATCGGGAGAAAAAAATATCAGGCTATAACCAACAATTTTACTAAAGATTACAGTAAGAGCTTGTCTACTCACAACCCAAGAGGCCAGGGAGAAATTGTCTTGGAATGACTTGGCTTGGGATTATCTAATATTTTTGTAAAAGAACAATGGGGCCTGTAGTTGGTAAGGAACTAACAGTTGCTATTTGGAATAACATGGGCTAATGTAAGAAAGCTGACTGCCTACTCAGGTAGGTGAATGAGCCTGTATCTGCTGCTATTAGGTCCCTGGCTGCTTACAAAGCCACCAGTTGCTTAGTAGGAACAGACTTGCTCAAGTAAATCCTGCTTTTACACAGAGATTAGAACATATGACTTCAGATGCTGGCTGGGCTGTTAATGCCACATACCCCAGTCTCCATCCAATTGAGTCGCTCCTGTCTATTAAGTGGCTACCCAACCTCTAGTAACAAAAGAAAGTTTCTCCCACCCTAGGTACAGTTTCTCTTTCTGTCTTCTGGCCAGCCCTTCTAGTGGTCATCTGTGCCTTTCACAAGGGACTAGAGGGTCTGAGTGTATAAGTATCTCATGAAAACAATTAGATATTAAAAACAAAAGCTTTATAAAGGGTTTTGTGCCCTAGATTGCCTCTTTATTTAAAGGACTCATTGTTCTCTAATTTAATACATTTTAAAGCATAGAATAGGGCTCACTTAAAGCAGGAGTTTTTATCCTGGGGTCTGTTACTCTTGGATAGCATACAAGAAAATAAATTTCTCTGAAACTATGTGAAAAATTGTGGGTTTGCATTTAGCTTTTCCTCCTAGGACAGGGTCCACAACTTTCCTCAAATTCTCAAAGGGTCCATATTTTAAAAAGGTTAATAACCATTGGCTTAAAAGTATAGAAGTGTAATTGTGCTTATGTATCGAGTGCTGTTTATTCAGAAGCCAGCCTTGTTTCTCTTTATTACATGGTCTGCGTCACTTCCTTCTGCTGTCCCTCAAGAATGAGTTTCCATTTGAGAACCCTGATTTTCTCTTGTCCCATTTTCTAATAGCCATGCTTCCAATGGAATAGGGACCAGGGAGCAGCAGAACCCTGCTTTGTAAGAGTGCTTCCTGTAGACTGCAATGATGTATTATTTTACTTAAAAATTTTTTTTGAACTCCTTTGTTCTCAACACCAGATGTCCTTCCTAACACCAACCTTTATTACAAAGACTGAACTTTAGAATCACACACCTGGCTGGCCTGGGGCAAGTGACAATCTCTCAGAACCTTAATTTCTTCATCTGGAAGATGGGGATAATGGCAGTTCTGGAGATAATGGATTTAGTGCACAAGGCATATACCAAGTGCTCAGTAAATACAAGGGTCAATAGTGTCTTTCTTTCTGGGGTAGCCAGTTCATTAAGAGGACCCAGAGCTTTTTTTCTGAGGATAGATACATCTGTGTGGGAGCTACCTTTCCTACAAAACCCATAGGACCTTTGTTACTTAATCAAAACATGGCATTTGGCCTGTTTAGCAGTTGTCTCTGCTCAGAAAAGTGGAGGAGCCCTGAAACCATGTTTGATTCCTGAACCCAGAAGTTCTATGTGGAGATTTAGGCTGTGTTTATAAAAGACCTAAACAACTGGAACAGTCAGATCAGCTACAAAGCTCCAGTGGGTGCTCTGGCCCTGCAACAATGCTTGTCCAAAGGGCTTTTCCCACCCTGTTCCTTCCTGATCCTCAGAGCAAAGAGCTATGTGAGGAAAGCAGAGCAGCTGTTGGAGAAGCCGATTACCAAGGAAGTGAAAGATCCATACATGAAAAGTGTAAGACACTAATGAAAGACCTAGATGGCGTTAGTGAATGCAAATACCTCCCATGCTCATAAAATTTCCATACTATCCAAAGTAGTATTCAGATTAGATGCAATCTTCATCAAAATTCCAATGGCACTTTTTATAGAACTAGAAAAACATCTAAAACTTGTGGAATCATAACAACAAAATTTGTCATAAAGGTCCATGCAATCTTGAGAAAGAAAAGCAAAGTTAAAGCCATCATACTTTCTAATTTCAAACTATGCAGCAAAACTATAGTGATCAAAACAGTAGAGTATAGGCATAAAATCACACATGTGGAGTAGTGAAGTAGAGTATAGGTGAAAACCACACACAGTGATATAGTAGAGGTCCCAGAAATAAACTAAGGGCATATAATCAACTATTTTTTCATAAGGGTGTCAAGAAGTTAGAATGGGAAATGATAGCCTGTTCAGTAAATTGTTCTGTGAAAAATGGATAAGCACATGTGAAAGAATGGGACCTTTATTTGATATCACACACAAACCAGCTCAAAGTTGATGGAATAACTAAGTGCAAGAATTAAACTCATCAAACTTCTAGGATAAAACTAAGTGAGAGGGCTGCTTGATATTAGCCCCTAAGGATTTTTGGGTCTCAAATCCAAATCTTTCTTTCCAGTTCTAAACTGGCCCCTCCTACTCCATTTCTTCTCTTCAGTATTTGGTTATCAGTGGTCAGAGTGTGAAAGCCAAGTGGAATGAGGAAAGAGATAGCAGATTTCTGGAACCTTTGCCTAGAGTCATGCAGATTTACTTCCTTGTAAGAAGGAAGTCCATTTAAGGTCTCTTACTTCCTACCTACAGGAGTGATGCTGGCCTGTTCACTGTAGGAGCATTTGCTCTACTTTAAGAAAACCAGGTGGGAGAATTTGCATAGCCAAGAAACAGAAAGGAAGGTCTTAGATATTACTTTATTTTTTTTTTAATTTTGGAGGTGGGGACAGTGTGCATATTACAGCCCACATGTACAGGTCAGAGAAAAAACCAGTTCTCTCCTTCCACCATGTTGGTTCTGGAGATCAAACCCAGTTGTAATAAGAAGTTTTTGGCCTGGACTACTCTTGAGATTTAGACTAGCAGTCTTAAATAGACTGCCTATAGCTATTTGGTCTTAAATCATTATATAAAGTCTTATACTAATTATAGGTTGTTTGCCCTATGGCTTAGGCATATTATTAGCTAGTTTTTGAATCTTAACTTATTTTTATTAATTTATGTCTTGTTATGTGGTTCATGGCTTATGTGAGTTTTTTTAATATCTTGTTTTCTTGTCAGCAGTTTATAGTGGGTTTTTTTTATTCTTCCCTCCTTCCCCTTTATTTATGCTCTGATTTTTGGGGGACTGCTGGTCTAGATCTCAGGGCTATTCCAGGCCAAAAACTTCTTATTATACAGAAGTTATTAGGCTTGGTGTCAAGTACCCCAAACCAATGACCTATCTCACCACCCCAGCACACTCTTTTTCAATGTTGCAAAATAGTTCTTTCACAAAGGGTACACAGAGGGCTTTTTGCTCTAGAAAATACCCTAGCTGGTGAGTGAGTCATTGCCTATGAAGGTACATATCCCAGGTTCTTTCTTCAGCCTCTGCTTGGGTTTCTACTTGATGTCACAGGTCCTGTGGGGGAAAAAAACCTTCCCAGCCCGAATAGGTCTTCATGAACCTGTCTTGTGATTAGAGAGTAACCATTCTAAACTGAAAAATGTAGAAATAGAACCAGTTCCCTGGCTGCAGCTGAGAGTTTATTTCTCAGAGTGGAGCATTTTCCTTGGAAGTAAGGACAAGGCAGCTTTGTATGGAGATTCCTGTGAGACTCCAAAGCAAGATTTCAACCAGCTTCCTGTGCTGGGGAGGCCCATGCCCAACCCAATCCCTTTCCACTGTTGTTAATAGAAAGACAAGAAAGACCCAGGGTGAATTGGGAGAGGAAATAAGTGTACTTGACCATTGAAGGATACCCACAGACACTAAACTCATCATGAGCATTGCTTCTCTGGCTTGGAAAGGCATGGCAGGGCAAAGGTGCCATGGATTCACACTGGTTGCAAGATTTTCTTTGAACAAACTTTAAAGGAATATAAGATGATGTTCTTGCCTTTGACTGACTTGCCTTTACTGAATGAATAGAGTCTTGTGGCTTCAGGGGTAAGAGGGGCTGGTGTGGACAGTGTACACTTTCCTCGTATGTTTCTGTATGATACATTTCCTTATATACAAATGTCTGTGTTTGGGAACCCCAGGTCTAAAACCAAGATGTTGATTAATTTTTATTTTCCATTGTTTCTCTTATGTTTATGTGGTATATGTGTGTGCACATGTGTGTAGGGGGTACACATGGGAGTGTATGCATGTGGAGACCAGAGATAGTCATCAAATGTCTTTTCTCAGTTACTCACCAGGTTTTTTATTGTTTTGTTTTACTAAGGGAGAATCTCTTGATGAACCTGAAGCTCAGCAATTTACCTAGTCTAGCTAGCTAGTTCCCTCTGGATATAGATGCCCTCTGTCTACATCCTAGTCAATGGGATAAAAGGTGGGCTACAATGCCTTTCAGCTTTTTATCTTTTTATGTGGGTGTTGGAATCTGTACTCCCATCCTCACACTTGTGCAGCAAGTGATTTACCCCTTAAACCATCTCTTTAGCCCAAATATGTAGCCTAGGATGGTCTCAAACTCATGATCCTCCTGTCTCTATTGGGCATAGCCTACTGATATATACTACCACAACCAACTATATTGTTTCATTTTGTTCTCTGAGACATGGTCATACTGTGTAACTCAGATTGGCCTTGATCTCATGGTGCTCCTACCTCAGCTTCTTGAATGCTGGCATTACAGGTGTCTGTTACCATACCAAGCATGACTTGGGTTTTCTAGATAGACAAGTATATCATTACAAATGTGTGTGTGTTGTCTATTTTACACATAAAGAAACTGAAGATAATAGACTTAGTATGTAACATACTTTAAATGATATGCTTGTAACGTTCTTTAATTTGCTTCTTTTAAAAATAGACTTCTCCAAGCTGTTTTATTTTATTTTCAGTTATATTTAGTTATTTGTGTATGTGTGTGCATGCCTGTGTGTAGGGGCATATGTGTGCCTTTTCACATGGAGGTCAGAGGACACTTTTGGGAACTCAGTTCTCTTCCTTCCCTTCTAAGGGCTCTAGGGAAGGTAAAATGACTCTGTTGCCTTTGACTGACTTGCCTTTGCTTTACGGCTTGGGAGCTACCGGAGCCTGGTTTGGACGTTGCACATTTCCTTGTATGGGACCCATAGCCTTTATCCTTTGAGTCATTATACCTGTTGTTCAATTCCCTCATTTTAACTGACAGTTTTCTTGCAACTATTTGCCTAAATATTATTCAAGAACATAACTTTCATGGATGCACAAAAAAATTTTGTCATAAAAGGTAAAGTGGTAACCATTTTTAATGTTTAGGTTGTGTCTGTCATCTAAACATGAATCATTTCATAGAAATTGTAACTTTTTAAGTCCAGGATTACTGAAAAACTCAAGCCTATCACTCTCCTATCTGCTAGCTCAACATATCATCCTAGCTAGCTTTGGGCCATAGGACCTGCGAAGATGCTGAGTCACCCAACACAAAATCTTTGTCTTATTCAGGTGGCTAAAGAACGGAGGGTGTGGTAAAGGTATCAAGAGTGGCCTGCTGTGATGGCACAGGTTCCTGGAGGAAGCTTGATGTTAGAGCACAAATAAGAGATGGTGAAAACGTCATCTCTAACTAGTTTCTAAAAAGCTTTGAGATGAATGATACTAGATCCTTGGAAAGCCATGGCAGATGGGAGATTTTAGAAAGAGTGAGAGTGAATAATTGGGGGTGGAGAAGATGGCCCAGTTGCTGATGTCCTTGTCGCATAAGCATAAAGAGCTGAAGTTGGATCTCCAGTTTCTATGTTAAAAACAATGTGGTGGCATACACCTGTAATCCCAGAACTGGGGAGGCAGAAAGGAAGAGGTGAGGAGGATCCCTGACTCTTGCTGGCAAGCCAGTCTAGCCAAAGTGCTGAAGTAGTCCACATTCAGTGAGAAAACCTGTCTCGAAAGCTAAAGTGGAACATGGCTAAGACATCCAACATCAACCCCCATATCCACATCCATGGGAAACACACGTGTGAGTGCATATACACACACACTCACACACAGGCACACAGGCGTATGTGTGTACACATACACACACTTAAAACACATGAACACATATATACACACCAACCCATCTACATAGCAAAAGCACCATATATATGAGAAAAATCTACCATGGCTATGTTAAAGGGAAAAGCATAATAAACTGCTAACATTAATATGTTTCTCATAGGCAGGTGTGGTAGTGTATCTCAAATCCATTTTGTCACTCCCCATATCTCAGAGTACTGTAATCAGGCACCATCCTTTGTGTGTGTGGAAGGGGAGACGACTATTGTTTGAGACTGAACTCCTCTGGGGACCTGAAAACAAGGAACAATTACAAATCAGGAAATCTAGGATGCACTGCCAAAATACAGTGTCTGGGTGGAAATAGCCCAGAGTAGGCCGTCATAGAGATGGAGAGGGCTGGGTGTAAACACACTGAGAAGTTTAGGCAATAGGAGGACTGAGCTGTTGGAAACCAAGAGGGTTGGTAGCTCTGACTTCTAGGGTGAGTTGCAAGTGCCATTACCTAATAATACCTGCACAGTCTGAGAACTCCGAGCCCATGGCAGGTGGACTAACCTCTAGAATTACCTTCCCTGCTATCGAGTTTGAAAGCTCTCCAGCTTTCTCCCTCACACAAGCTGCTTTCCTGCCAGACAGGGTCAGAAATCTCTGAGACGAGCAGGTAGAAGACTTGACTCCTCAAATCCCTACATCTAGTGTGAGACTCCATACTCTGTCTCTTTCTCCGATTCTCATGTAGGGCAATGCCCTTGGGGTGGGCCATTGGTCTGTGGAACAAAAGTGGGAAACTGAACAAAGCCCACAAGCTACAAAGCTTACCATGCCAACAGTGACTCCACATACACAAAGAAGTGAAGCTTCCAAAGGGATGCTGCCTATAAGAGGCTGGAAACGCACATCAGTTGGTGGAATACTTGCCTAGCATGCATGAAGACCTAAGGTTCATCCCAGTAGCACACAAACTAGGTGTGGTGGCCCACAAGAGTAACTCATTCACTCTGGAGGTAGAAGCAGGAGGACCAGAAGTGCAAGGTCATAGTCAGCTACATAGGGTATTCAAGGCCAGTCTGGGCTATAGGAAACCTTTTCTCACAAACAAAATAAAGAAAATAAAACACAACACACTGATTAAGGATGTATCTTTTGCCAGCCTGGTGCTTAGCTTATGTATAGCCACATCCTGTACATTGGGAACAGAAAAAAAAATCTATAATAGAATTCAACTATGTCCTACCATGCCCCATCTTTGTCCTGGAAATATATCAGAATTAGTGAAACCAAAAGAACCTTCTCTAATCTTTTATTGTCTTCTTTTTCTTGTTTTTACTCTTTACTATTTCAGTTGTTTTTATTTTACATTATTTGAAAAATCTTTTGCTTTCATTTTTTATACTTGCTTCTTTTATCTTACTTTTAAAAAGAAAACTTGAGATAGAGTCCTGCTGTAAAGTAATGTTTAGGTGTATCTTACTGTGTAATTCAGACTAGCTTCAAAATTCTGAGGCTCCTGCCTCAGCTCTTTATCTAATTTTATTTACATATTTTGTCTTTATTTGGAAAAAGATTTTTTTAATTTTTTGCTCTTCTGTTTCCCCATTTTTTCATTCTTTTATTCTTTTTCTATTCTTTAACCTTGCTTCTTTTTTCAGGTTCCTGACCTCCTTTTTTATCTCATTATTATTACTATAAACTCCATTAGAGTTTTTGAGATCAGGTAAGACTGAGCTCATCTGGGACAGTATGGCTGTAGAATACACTTTGTTAATTTTTTACCTCATCATTTAATCTGAATTATTTGTTACTTTTCATTGTATAGTTATTAGTGATATAGCAGTTATCTTTAACCAGTTTTATAGTAAATCTACCTCTGGTTTGTTTTGATGGTGTTGCTGGTAGAGAGGCTTGTTTTCCACTCTAAGAATGGTGCTTGGGATGGAGCCTTTGAGAGAAGGCTAATCAGTAAGAATATCAGTAAAAACCAGATGAGACATCCATCACAGTAGATGCACAAATCTCAGTGTAGAAACACAAGAAATATGAAAAAAGTAAGCCAACTTACTCAAAGTCAGATTCTAGCTCTTAGGAGATGAGGGAAAGAACATGGACACTTGAATTCAGATCCCAGAACCCACATAAAAATATGCAAAGTGGGATGTACTTGTGATCCCTGTGATGGTGAGAGAGAAGGTGGAGAGATGAACCCCTGAAGCTGACCAGCTAGCCTGTCCTACTTAGTGAAGTTCTAGGCCAGTGAGAGACCTGACCTTGAGTAAAACATGGAAGACAGCTGAGGAATGGCATCTGAAGTTAACTCTCATGTCTGCATACATATACCCATGCACCCACACATCAATATGCATACACATAAAAAAAGAGAAAAAGAAAAGCTCAATAAACCAAATCAAGCATTCAGTAGAAAGTCTTACCAATAGTTTAGACCTGGTAGAAGAAAAAAATATCGAGTTAAGGACAAAATTGAAGAGCATTACACTTAGGTAGTAGCAATAAAGACAAAGTGAAGCAACCATGGCCACAGCACCTAAGCCCTTTGAAACACAGTTAAGAGAATAAACCTACAAATCAGTGGTGTAAACTAGAGAACAGTTCACATCATGAGGCATCAAGCAGCACCAAGCCTGGACTGTAGCCCAGGTGTTGCCTAGGTTGCATTCTCATCTAGAGCTTGGGCTTCTTTTCCAAGCTACCTCCATCTTTTGGCCAAAGTGAGTTCCTTACTGCTATAGCACTAACTCCCAAAGCTGTCCTTTCTTCTTTGTGGCCTGGCTTCTTTCTCAAGGCTGGCAGGAAATGCCCTCTCTATAAAGGCCCTCAGTCTGTCTTTTAATGGATCTTTCACCCAATTAATGGTGCACACAGGAGCAAGTCTCTTTTGTAAATTCAGCATCAATTGGTAGAAAAGTTTAATTACATCTTGAGACTTTATTTTTATATATTATAAATTGTCTGGTCAGATTCATGAAAAAATACATCCTCTCAAAGATGAGAATTGATGTGAGTTATTCAGTACTTGCCAATTAGTATAGTTAGAAGAAGAAAGAGGGAAAAAATCCAAACTAAAACACCATTTCCTGTTATCCAGCTCAGGGATAAACATGAAGCTCCTCAATTCTGAGATCAGTGTTTTTGTCATGGCCCTAAATCACCAATAAAACTGATAGTACCCTTATCCAAGTACAAACATCGTAAATCTAAGTAGCTACCATGCACAAGGCCCTGGGATCCATCCCCAGCACTACATAAAACTGGGTGTGGTTATGCCTGCCTGCAGCCCCAGTGCCTGGGAAGTGGGGCCAGGAAGATCAGGAATTCCAAGGACCATCCTTAGTCACACAGTGAGTTTCAGACCAGCCTGGATTTCTTGAGATCCTGTCTTTAAAGAAAAAAGTCCAGTGTTTATCTGAGTCATCGGTCATTCTAGTGTCCTAGTGCCTAGCACAGCCAACATTTGCTGGGAGAAGAAACATAAGCAATTCTATTCAGTTCCCTGGAAGAGATGCTCTTGGCTATGGTCTTTTTCTCCTATTCCTACAGGGGATTGAGTCACCTCTTCCCTCCTAGAAGTCACCACTTTTTTCTTTTTGTTTGTTTTTGTTTGTTTGTTTAGAGATAGGGTCTCCTACATCCCAGGCTAACCTCCAGCTCACTATATAGAGGCTAACCTCCAGCTCACTATATAGAGGGTACCCTTCAACTTCAACTCCTAACCCTCCTACCTGCAGCACCATAATCAGCTTATGCAGTGCTAGGGATCAAACCCAAGACTTCCTATATTCTAGGTAAGCAGTCTAATTGAATAAATTGGCAGGTCACAGAAGCAAGTGTTCATAGGCCCAAGTGTCCTGACTGTGGTTCTGGGGAGAATAACCATCATTCCCTCAGGTAGACTCCTTGGTCTTTTGCCCTTTCTTTTCTCCTCATGCGGAATGAAAAAGTGACTACTTGTTCCTAGTTCATTCAAGGCATTGTGACAAGAGTCAAAGCATGAACATCCCTGAGCAGTGACTGGCTATGATCCCCTTTTGAGCCTGTCACTGATGTTGACATTGAGAATACCAGTGTGGGAACAAATGCTGTCCTTGTCACAGTTCAGCTACAGGGGCCTCTTCTTCCTTAAACTAGCAGCTGAAGCTAAGTGTTTGAGCTCCCTGGGCCAGCTGTTATGAAGTAAATGCCAGGCAGAGGTAAGGCAGGCCTCAGAACTGGGCCGAAAGCCAAGCATGAGATGGGGTATTAATAGAGGGGGGCACAAACTTGGCAAAAACCGTTTTCTCAGGAGGTTTGAAAATATACAATATTACCTCCAAAGTAGACAAAAACACCCATAGGAGGCTTTCCTGAACACTCCTGCTCTAACTCGCCACACCCTAGAGAAGATTCTAGAGTTGGAATGATCCTGTGAGCAGTCTTCCAAGGACCCTTCCCTTAGGAACCCTGAATGATAGCCACACCCTTTGAAGTGAGCTTCAGGCTCACAAAGGACCATGTTGTTTCCATGAGAAAGAATGACAGCCTGGCATAATAGTGTCCTTATTCTATAAACCTCGGAGCATGTGTGACATGGGGTAAGTGGGCCTGCAGGCTGTGACAACAAGGGAAGGGGGGGTGTTTAGCTGAAGACACGTGTTTCCAGCCTCCTGCTGGTCCACATGGAAGGGCTTCCGGGTGACAGCGCGGTTAAAGGCAAGGCAGTTTCAACTGTCTTCTAGGATTGCTAAACCAGAACAAGATATCTTTTATTAAAATTGGAATTATGTTTGATAGAGTTTCCAAGTGGGTTCAGTGAGGTGGCTCAGCCAGTAAAGGCACTTACCTCTAAGCCTGACCATCTGAATTTGATCCCTGGGGAAGAGAGAATCAATTCCCACAAGTTATTCTCTGACCTCTACATGAGTACAAAAAGCCCATAAATTAAAAAAGTCAATTTTACAACCTGATGAGTTTCAGTGAAACATTTCTTAGGTTTCACGGTTATGGAGATTTAAAAAAAAAAAAAAACTGAGGAGGAAAAACAGGTAAACCCATTGTTTTATATCAAAATGAAAACATGGTATTTGTGAGTGGCTGGATCACACAAAGGAAATCAGCAGGCTAGGAGTAGCTGCTGAAGAAGTTTACTGGATAGTTACTAGGGCCCCAAGACCTCAGGATTCCTATAGTATTGCATCATACATGCTATGTGAGGGAGCACTTCCAAAATTCTGACTCATCTCCCAGGCGCAGGAAGCCATGTCAGCATGTGAATCCCACCCCTGCTGTTATCCCAGGACATTTTTGGCCAGATTTGACGCTAACCAGTGACTCCATTAAGCCTGGGAGAAGCTGTGTAGTACAATGGCCAGGACCATGAGCGCCAGTCCTGACTCTGTTAGCAATTTGTTACCCTTCCATGTGCCTCTCTTCTGTAGTTTGTGATGCTTACTTGGGTGGCTAAAAGGCAGCGCTTTAACTGCATGATTTAGTCCCTTCCAGCCTAAAAAACATAAAAATCTATTCCTTAGCTTCAAATAAACATAGAATTGACTGTAATTTTCATCACCTATGAAAGACCCTCTAGCCCAAACCGTTTATCACACAGATGTGAAAACCTAGGCCAAAAGAGGACAAAGGTTGGTGTTCAAGCTGTGAAAAGCCAGACTCCTCCGTTCTCATCCCAGGCATTCTTTACTCCGTTTCTTTTTCAGTCAAAGTAATAAGTGAACATTGTTTACAACTTTGAAAAAGTGCCAAATAGTTTGTAGGAAAGGAAATGAACAATAACAAATACCCCCACCCCTACCCCCACCCCCGCCACCACAGAACTCCTCCTCCTCCTTTATTTTTATCAGATCCTATTTTCAAATTTTCTGATGATTGCTAGAACATCTCTAAACAGTGCTTGGACTCCTGCTTCCTGATTGGCCCTTTTTAGCCCTTATCAATTGACTTTCTGCTGTAAAACCTGAAGACTTAGCTTACTTAGCATTATTGGCATCTATTCCCTTCTGCAACTGCTCCTTGTTTGGTAACAATTGGGAGGGGGTGCGGGTTGAGGGTTCCGTTGCTGTTGTTTGTTTTCCTATTTTTAAAGCAGAATGTGGTAAAAATTTATTTTTTTGGTATAGGCAAAAATCTAAAGTCACCTGACTAATGCTACAAGCATCACATTGAGTAGCCCCATGGCCCAAATTGTACACTGCCTTTATAATCAATTCTCCCTACTTCCTCAGTGACCTGAAAAGCACTGAAAAGGTTCATGTCACTTCAATTGTACCTTTTGCATAACGCTGTAGAAATGGACTTGTGCTGTATGCAATCTTTTGTTGCTGTGTTCTTTCACCTATTTTGAGTCATTTATTCATTTATAATTGTTCTCAGATTTGTTTATCAGTGGTCCATTTTTTGGGCTACTGAGTAGTAGTCCATTGCATGGATGTATTAGAATTTATCAGTCAACCAGTTGAAGCACATTTGAGCTGTTAGCAGTTTGACAGTCTTGTTTTAGTCATTGCATTGGGTTGGTTACCTTTTCATTTGAAATCATATACTTAGTTAAGGCTTTATTCCTTAGCCTATCACCACTATAAATGAATTAAGTTTGCCTTTTCAACATAATAAATACTTTTTGCCAGATTTTCAAAGATGGCACTAACAGTGTTTGAGACTTCCTTGTAGACAGATTTGAGCATGTAATCTGTCACAGAGTGAGAAGGCTTGCTTCCATGCTACCCAGTGCCCTATTCAGGTCAGCAGCCATTCTGAATGCCTCCCATAGCATAGGGTCTTCTTTAGTACCAGATGTGCATGGTGCCGGGAAGACAGACATGCACTTTCTGTTCTGACCGTTGCTAACTCAGACAGTAATTTTTGGGAAAAAGACCTTTCTTCATGTGGATTTCAGCTTTTGTCTGTCATGCTTTTTCTTTTCCAGCTGCCTTCAGCAGTGAGCACAAAGCCACATTTCAAAGGAGACTGACAAATTATCCCCAGCTGCCAGAAGGAGGTTAGTTTTCTGTGTGTTTTGTGTCCCCTTCTCTGATAACCAACAGGTTAACTTTGTCAAGGGAATTGACAAAAACAAA
Organism: Sigmodon hispidus; assembly: GCA_004025045.1. Classification (NCBI taxonomy): domain Eukaryota; kingdom Metazoa; phylum Chordata; class Mammalia; order Rodentia; family Cricetidae; genus Sigmodon; species Sigmodon hispidus. Next base: position 133,044 of record PVIH01003138.1, on the reverse strand, counting down.
AATTATCCTTTCACCCATGTGGGTATTTTATGTTTTGTTTTTTTAAAGATGTGAATTTGCAATATTCTTCTCTATTTCCACTATAGTTTATACCAGGAAATACACTAAGCAATCACAACTCAACCCCTGTGTTTTGAAAGAATCCTGTTAATGCATTCTCTTTTCAGTGCTCCTGGGATCTAAATTATTTTAATTAACTACACCAATGAGTAACTATTTCAAGGCTAAATACTGTCAGCACTAGCCATGTAGGATTATGTTGTTTTCCAGTTGTACTTTTAATCATCTTCATATGTGTCTTATCTGGCATTTACTTACTTAGCATAGCTAGAGATTTTAACTACCCGACATAGAGCAGGTACCTCTGCTTAGGAACAGCTTAGAAAAGGTTCAGACCCAACATGTGTGGAATGCCTTCAAGTCGAAATACGTGGTGTCAATATACATGATACTGAAGGATTCTGTGTTAATGCAGAAAATTAGGCATTCTTCAGCACCCATAGAATGCCAGTTGGTATAACTCACACAAGCGCAACTGCAAACCATGCCAAAGAATTAGGAGTGCCCTTCTCTTCCACCCTCTGAGAGGCTTTGTTTTAAAAAAATAATCTTTTCAAAAGCACAATCATTATGTTTTAGTAATAAAAATGTAGGTGTTTAAGGGGAAGGAAATGGCAAATACCCTGATTGAATCATTGCACATTGTCTACATTTATAAAACTATAACACTGTACCCTATAAATATGTACAGCTAGAGTGTTAATAAAAAAAGTATGTGAAATATAATAGACATGTCAAACTACTAAAGAAATTAATTGTAGCATCATTTAAAAATAAAGTAAAAACATCTGAAAATGTTCATGTAAAAAAACAGTTATATTATAAAATGCTAAATAGTTCTATAGTACAAAATGCTGTATCATTATTTCTAATCATGTTTAGAGATCATATTTAGAAGGATGGTTAATAACATGGGGAAAATGCTCATAGCCTAAACTAAAGGGAGGATGGCAAGATATATAAGTAAGCGTAAGCATATGGCACAATACCGTGTGTGTGTGTGTGTGTGTGTGTGTGTGTGTGTGTGTGTGTGTAGATGACTTTAAGAGAATAAATAAAATTTAAAATTTTAACCATAGTTAATTCTGTTATAGGATTATGAATTATTTTTCTTTTTTCTTTTTCTAATGAATTTTTCATGCTCATTAGAAAAATAGAAAAAGGAAATATCTAAAATTAAAATCTAAAAAATAATCTTTGATTTGGAAAAATAAAAATTTGATGATAAATATGATACAGATATAACTAATGGGAACTGGAAAATAAAGCCACTTTGAATGTTATCTGGAGAGTTACAACAGTGCTTGGCTTTAAGAAAGGCCAAATGAAGCCCAAAAGTCTTTTCAGTATTAAGTGATAGGAGTCTGTGTTTGCTATTGAAAGATATTCATTGATTTCTCATCTTCTAGCAAATTCTCATCCTCCCCTCTCTCCACTCCCACCTATTTTTTCTTTAACTGTCCAGATCTGTGGAACAAATGCTGGGGAAACTGGACATAAATAAAACCCAAAGGCTTTAATATACCACAAAGCCTCCCTTCCTGTGTCCTAATGGCTGTGTGCCCACTCTACTCCCTAGAGTGCAGGAGAGCTCAAAAGACAGAAATGCTTAGGAAGTCTGGAAGGATTAAGACCCAGCATGCACAGCTCCACCCCCCCTGACTTTATTTGACAAGGTATAAATCGATGAGCTCTGTGGGGGGGGGAGTATAAGAGGTAGGTGCTAGCCACAAAAGGCAGATATCTTAAGAAATCATAGAATTCTAGACTTTTATAGCATAAAGGAAAATATTTCAGTAAGAACAAGATTCCTTCCAAATACTGATCCTATGTTGAAATAAGTGTTAGTTTAAGGAATACCACCCATCAACACACCCATTTTACAGATGAGGAAATCAAAACACAGGGAAACCTTTTAAATTGCTTTAAATCTCATGGTTTCCTGGATACAAACTCGGGACTAGAGTTTACATCTTCTAGAGACTTCTAGGTAAAACCAATTTTCCACTTAGATGTTTTCCTAAACTATAAATATTACAAATACTTACTGTACATGTACGCTTGGATATTTTACCATAAGCTCAAGATTATGAGATACAAAATCAAATTCATTATGCTTCCCTTATTTCCTTGTCGACAGGAATCTGGGCCACAGTGGATTTAGCTTTTGTTCTCTTTCAACCCCTCGCCATTCCAGGCTACTAACGAATTCTGTCCACTTTCCTTCAGAAACATCTCCCCTCACTACCCTACTGACTAGTTAACCTCTACCTACCTAAGACTACACTCTTAAGACTGGAAAAATTAGTAAACTACTTATAGGAGAAGGGTGAGGACCCAAGTTCAATCGCTAAAACCTATGTAAAACAGCTAAGCATGATAATGGTCTGCAGTGATTCTAGCAGTGAGGAGGCAGAGACAGACAGGTCCCTGGGATTTCCAGGTTTGTCAGCCTAGCCTAATTCACCAGCCCCTGGTCTCAGTGAGAAACCTTGTCTGAAAAAAAAATAAGTTAGATGGTCCTGAGAAAAGTCCTTTAGCCTCCAAACATGTACACACAAAGAACAAATAAAACTCTTGCAATATAGATCATACAACTTAGTTGAGCAATTGTCACTTAGAAGCAGTTAGCATTTATTCAGTACATTCACTCACATAAACACCTATTGAGTATCTAGCAGCCTTTGAGATGGATAACTCATTTTTCTTGTCTTCTCAATGACTTCCCTGAGAGTTGCTGTCCTGTAGTTTCCATAGGCTTTTAAACATCTATTATAATTCTAAGCAACCCCAGAGGCCTATTAGTCCTCCAGCAGTTTAGACTCAAGCAATGTGCCACCAGTTCAGCAGCTAGAGAACGGTGTGGATGCTATCATCTGTATTTCTGCCCCAGCATGTCAAAACTACGTGAGTATGAGCCACTTGCTCAACAAAGATAGCATATTATCAAGTGACTTCTAAACACCATTGTCTTCAAGCAATGAAATTTCACAACTAACTGGAAAGATGGGATCTTGAAAGTCAAGTGGGTTTTGCCACTAGAAAGTTTAAGTAGACATACTTTTCCTCATTCCTCTAAGAATAACTCAAAATTAATTATATATTATACAAACAGACATTTTGGGAATAATTGGAATACCATACTAACTCTCCCACAAATATGTATGATTGCCACGTCTGAGTTTCAAAACCCGTAAGAATAAAAAAAGGAGAGGACTGAGGGCTTGCCTGCTATTCAGATCCGTGCATTTGATCCCCAGATTTGGGGGGGGGGATAAAGTAGAAGGAATCAGTTAGTACTATTATACATTATCAGGAATCAAGGCAATATGGTATTGGCAAAGACACATAAAGTAACATAACTGCAAAACCCAGAAGGAGCCCCACATAAATGTGGCTACTTCATTTCTTTTAAAGATATAAATATAACTCAATGGGAAAGGAGCCTTTTAAAACATATTTATTTATTTAATGGGAGGGCATGCATGTGCCTTGGCACGCATGCAGAAGGGAGAGAACAAGTTTCTGGAGTTGCAATTCATTTTCTTCCTTATTGAGGCAGGGTATCTGTTCAAGGAGGTTTCTGCCATGAAGTAACATACCCTAGGCTAAGTGGCCCACAGGCTCCCAGCAAAGGCATGTTCAAGTTGATAAGAAAAACCATCACAAACTTGGACTTAGTGTCATATTTTATATTTTCAAAGTTCAAAATGGATCATGGACTTAGATCTCTATTCAGAGTGAAAAGACTGACAAAAGTAAACAGGAAAAGACCTCCAGGTCCTAGAGTTTAGTCGGAAAGCTCATAGACATGATGGCACAATGACAACTCTCATGAACAAGTCAAGAACTTGCACCTGATCAAAATGTGAAAGATTCCAGGAGCTAGGGATAGCACATTCCTGTAATGCCAGCACTTGGAAGGTGAAATCAAGAGAACCGTGTGTTTGAGGTCAGCCTGGGCTGTTCAGCAGTAGCCTATCTCCTGAAAACATTTTAAAATGAGAGACCCATGTTAAGTGATATTTTTAAGACCAACTACAGAATTGGAAGAAATATTTGTAATATATCTGACTAATAAGGATAGTAAGAAAGTCAGTAGTAGCTGGGCAGTGGTGGCACATATCTTTAATTTGGGAGGCAAAGGAGGGGGAATTGATGAGCTCAAGGCCAGACTGGTTTACAGAGGGAGTTCCAGGATAGCTAGGGCTACACAAAGAAACCCTGTCTCAAAAAACAAAAAGAAAAAAAAAGAAATGAAAATGGGCAAAGGAGATAAAGTTATGTTACAGCAAAGAAGAAGGGTGGGTGGTAGATATGTGAAAAGTTGGCTGCCACTCAGTAATACAAACTGAGAGCACAGTGGACCATGCACACCTATGAGAGCAGCTGAAATTAGAAAAAAAAAAAGTGATGATACCAAATGCTGAGGAGAATGCAGAGGAACAGGATCTCTCAGACGTTGTTGTGGGAATGAGAAATGGTACAAAAACACTCTGCAAAACAGTTTGGCAGTTTCTTTAAAAGCTAAACATGCAATTACCATAGGACCTAGTAATCCCACTCCTGGGCATCTATCCCAAAGAAATGAAACTATATCCACACTAAATCTCATACATGAATGTTTATAGAAGTTTTATTCATAATAGAAAAAAATTTTAAACACCCCAAATGTCCTTTGATAGGTGAGTAGTTAAACGAAGTGTGGTACAATTTTAAAAAAAGAAACAAAGAATGAACAACATGGAGGCCCTAGTCATATGATCTGGAGTGGCCAAATTGTACAAAGTTCTCCACTTCTGCCTCCCTTCCACAGAGAGCTCTTGGTTGGGTTCCTTCTAATTCAAAAGACCATTTGTCAAAAAGAAGCATTCCAGGTGATTTCAATTTTGTAGCAGTATATTCAGAGTGAGCATCTCTAAGGCAATTATTTCTTAAATGTTATCATTCATCGCACGTTGACAAGACACACACATTTTCAAGATGATAGAGTTTTCACGCAATGCAATTCCTGCCTCTTGACTCATTTTCAAAGATGAAAGATAAAAGCTCTGATGAACTGTGCTCAGCCAAGGAGAAAGGGTGATTCAGGCTGATAGCAGGAGCTAAAGAGTAGTAAGGAAGAGAGAAGATAAAGCTAAGGGGAAGAACAAGGGGAGGAGTGAGCCCCTCTGTAGCTGCTTGGGAAGTCCCATTGATGTCTGCTTGTTATCTTCCCTATCCCAGACTCTGAGTCTGGCAACTGCTCTCTCTTCCTTTGGAAGGAAGGTTTGACTGGGACACTAGCACCCCATTAGATTCCTCTGGCGTCCATCTTGATAACACTTGAATCTAATCTTTAGAGTATTTGTTGCATCTGTAGTTACAAAACTATGAGATGAAATATTTAATGTTCAATAAGGTTGTATGTGATCTATTGAACGTCTGTCACCCACTTGGGGGTGGAAATTCCACACATGTGGAGGTTCTTTTGTAGTCCTCTTTTGTAAAATCTCAGCACCTAATATAAGGGAGGTGCTCTGTCCATGAGGATGGGAAGGTAGCAAGATCCTAACTAAATTAAACAGTTACTCGAAGGAAGATGAACTTTAACTTGTATTTGTCTTCTCTCACAGAGTAGAGAATCATTGGCTACTCTGCTTATCTACAGTGGATAAGACTCTGTAGATATGGGGAATGTCCTGGAATAAAAAGAGTTGTTCAGTTACAGCTACAGGATTCAGTGATAAGAAAGTAAAGCACTCTGCCCTTAGAGTCTGACAGCCCATTGTTAATTCTTTGAGACAGAGGATCCCAAGCTTTGAATGTGCTTCACAGAAAAATGTGCACATCAGCACGTATGCATCTACTATTGGGAAGTGGAGTTTTCTTGCCACCTACCAAGGATCCCTTCAAATCACCCACTATAGCCCAAAGACTGATGGAAACATTTGCTAGGTTAGAGGGACTAGTGAGTATCAAAAGCATGGTTTGCACCACTATTTCCTGAAAAGAAAAGTAGGTTTGAAGAATCTAAAGGCTTTGAGAAATGACACCTGCCACCATTGGACTTGGTTGGACCTTGGCACCTAAATGTTCACCTGCAAGTTCCCATACACATTATAGTTCTGCTGACCAGTTCTTCAGGAGGAGCAATGAGGGGGTTGCCTGTGTTTCAACACAGCACATTTCAGGAACAAGTCTAACCTGTTTAGCCCTTCACACAGCAGCTTGTCCTGTCTTCTCAGTTAGCAGGATTCATCCCTGAGCCACCAAGACTCCCTTACCCCATCCTCACTCCAACCCATTAAGGTCTTCCCTGGCTGTGTTCCATGCACAGTCCCCAGGTTACAATGAAAATTGCTCTCCTCACAGCCGCCTGACACCAGAGCTGTTGTTCAAGTCTCTCTTTTCGCTTGTCTGGGACTCTCCATTAATTCAGCTTTGCACCCCTCCATGCCCTTCTGCTAGTTGCTGCTCTTAGCCAAATGGTTCTCTTCCCTACTCACTCCCACCACCATCTGTTTTCTTCATCCTTTAGTGGTCCTCAGGCTCCTGTCTTCTGCTGCTGCCATGCCATAACTTGATCTGATCCTTCTCTTCATAGTGTCCTCACAGGGCAAAATGTTCTAGTCCTGGTCCCTAACCTTCTTACCCCTATGCCACCCCAGCACTGGTGGGTCCTTTGCCCACCAGCAATTTGAAATGGATTCTTGAAGTCACCTTAGTCTCTTCCACTGTGTGGTTTAACTCCGGTGCACAGAGAACGGGGGAGAGGTTCTTTAGGGAAAATGTGTGAATTCTGATACTTGTCAGTGACTGTATTTTACAATGTTCTAGATTTTAAAAAATATGGAAGCCAGGCATTGTAGTTCTCAGGAGACAAAGACAGCTGAATCTCTGAGTTTGAGGCCAGCTTGGTCACATACCAAGTACGAAGACAGTCAGGGATACACAGTAGAATGTCTCAGAAAAAATGAGTATTTTATAAAGAACTAGAAGAATGGAATCTGAGGTTTCTTGGCACACATACAGAAAAAACCAAGATATACTAATTGCCCTGAGTTGATAATCATGTGTGTATTTATATACATGTGTGGAACTATCACTATATTTCATAAGCACGTAAAATTTAAGAAATAATCAAAAATTTAAAAATAGAAGGCTAAATAGTGCCAAATGTTAGGATGAGAATAGTTTTTTTTTTTTTTTTTTGAAACAGCTAGAACTAGGGTAGAGAATCAACTCAGAAGCAAAGTGAATGTATCCAAGGACTTTTCCAATATTGCTTTTTCCCTACATAAAGCTTGCCTCTTCTTTAGCTTGGAGATTAAAGAGAGAAGGAAAGAACAACCCATATTTCTAATCCCTAACCCTTCTCTACCTTGCCTGCTTCATTGAAACCTACCATGTCTCAAAAATAACCTGAGGAGGGCTGCGGGCCCTAGCAGGGACCATGTAGACAAACCCTGAAATGAAGGGAGAGATAAAGGGAAATTGGGAATCATCTTGGGACGTACCACATCACACCAGCACTCCTTAGCTGTTTCTTTTTTTTCTGTCTTTCTGATTGAACCAAGTACCTCCTGCACATGGACAAGGTCTCTACCAGTGAATATCCTCAGCCTTCTTTGGACTCTAACAAAAATTAAGTTTCCCAAGTTGTCTAGGCAGGCCCTGAACTCACTCTATAGCAGGTTTGGAAATTATGATCAGTAGCTGGGATGGCAGAATCTGTGACCCTTGGCCTGGCCTCCTTAACTAATTTGTGCACTAATCCTGGAATTCTCTTTCAATGAAATAATTTGGGAATATTGAGCTATTTAAAGGCCTTTGCCCATAACTAAGTGGTAGAACACTTGCCTAGTATGCATGAGGTTGAGAGTTTCATTCCTGGCACTGCAAACAAAATAAAGTAATAAAATAAGACTAGCCATTCCTGAAGCATCTACAAGGGGAGATCTCATGAGTTTGTGGCATATGTTGGGAGAGGACCAGCTGTGGAGGCCACTTATCCAATTTTGAGTTCTTTTCTGAGATGTGACCTGCTTGTTCAAGCCATCTAAAGTCACTAGGCTTCTGCTTCTTCTCTCCCATGGGTGGCAACAGTGTCTACCTCTGTGCAGATTAGCTAGACAAGGCTTGTGAAACCGGCATTGGTGCTTGGACATTGATGTTTCATAAATATCAACTGAGCAAAGGAGGAGGACCTGAGACATGATAACCTTGGATTCCTCTAAAAAGAAGGGGCCTTTGCAGCTCAACACAAGGGCTTCCTTGTGGCCCCTCACATTTAACAGCCGGGACTTTGTTTTTTGACCCATGGGTGTGCTGTCCTGCCACCTGGGTGGACTGTTGCTCTCCCTGCGATTACTGAAGGCCTTTCAGAAAGAGCTTGGGCTTCTATTTTCCCCCTGAAATGGAGCCTGCACTCATATTTGCTCACAGTAAATTTTAAAATATAGAAGATGATGAGCTTGTTTACGAAATAAATGTGTGTTTGGATTCATTTGTCATCTCCCTAACAGATGCCTTTTTCCCCCTCCCCAGGCTGAGGGCTTCAAACTCGCAATGGACTGTGGGATAGAAATATGCGAGTTATTGGTCTTCTTGGACTCACAAATTATTTACAGAGCACAGAATTTACAGTCAGGAAGGACTTTTTTTTCACAGAATCTGCCAAATCCTAGATGCTCTCTATGTATACAAACCTCCTTTCCAGCAGTTATGAAAGGACATTTTAAACTTTAAATGAGAGCCCTGTTCACGGGACATTCTCAGCACTAAATTCCAATCAAAGCATCACATTGAGAGCAAGGAGATCTACATAGAATCGCTACCTTTGGGTGGTAACTTTTCCCCAGCCATGCTGTGACTCAGGAAATAAGCAAGGGCCCTTTTTTGTGTCCATGGTTCACTCTCTCAACTCTTTGTATGTCTGAAAGTCAGACATAACTTGCAACAGATACAGTGGGTAGAATTCTACCCAGGCTTGGGTCAGCTTGGACTGTTCCATATAGAAGTTCAAGCTTAAACTCTGTCTTCCATACATGTCTTTCTGTTCCAGCAGCTGCTCTCCACCAGCTGCCTAACCAACTGCCATCAGGCTGAAATTACCCCCACCTCAAGGTCCCCACCTCAGGACATGATAAACACACTCCCTGGGGCTCTTTCTCTGACCTGTGAACTGCAATTACCCACGTTGGAAGTCAGCTCTGGTATTCACCCATATTTTTTTTATTTTAACAATAAAAGGGCAGCCTTCAGCTATCCCTCACTCTCTGCACATGTGGAATGAGATAAAACAGAAAAGTTTGCTGAGTCAGATCCCCAGAACTAGATCCAGCCAGAAATTATGTGAATGTGGATCCAATCAAGAAGTTACATGTGTTACAAAAGTCTGGCTTAATGATTCTCTTTCCAGTCGTTTGTAAAGTTTCCAACTGTGGCATGAGGAGTGGGGTTCTCGCCTTCTAGTCCCAGTTTCTTGTTTTTATTTGGAGAGAGGATGTTTTGCAGAATTGGGATTGGGGTGAAACTGAGGTGAGGAATTCGTAGGGAACAAGAGGTAAAGAAGGAGGCCATTGCTCCTGTGCTGGGAGGTCACCACACAGGCAAGTAATTAAATGTATATTAATTTTCCAGCAATGCACTATGAAAATCAGCACATCCAAGAAAATATTCAGCAGTTAGGAAAAGTCAAACTTCTGTCTATGTGGCCCCACGTGGTATTTTTCTCGAAGGAAAACTTCTTTGATACAAATGTCAGAACAGAAGTGATACTTGTGAGGGGCATTAAAAAAGCCATAGCAGATGGTTGGAAACTGTCACCCAGAAAGAGCCTAATTCTCAGCCCTCTGAAGGTCAGCATGCCAAGGGGTCCAACGCTCATGTTCATCCACCTGCGTGTCCAGGTGTCTCCGCTTGTTTATGTTCACAGCAAAACCTGGTGGTCATATTTCTTTCATGCGTTCAATGAAAAAATGTAAGTAGAATAATGGATCCATTGTATGGCCCCCTGCAGCTTGGTGTCACAAGAGGGGAATCTCAAAATGACAGATGATAGGATTATATCTGGATGGCCATGGAGGAGCTTCCTGATGCCGACAGAATGAAGCTCTGTTTAGGGCCCAAAGCAGAAAATTTCAGGTGTTCTGAACCCAAAGAAGGAGCCCACTAACCTTCCATGTTGTTAGCTTGAATGGGACTTCTTGGTTTTTCCTTGTGACACTGGGGAAAGAGAAGAAGAGACTTGGGTCTGGCTGCAACTCCTAGCTAGGGAGGGTCCCCAAGGTAAAGAGGTGTCATGGAGGTGCTGTGAGGAAAATTTGCCTGGTGTCACACTCTCTTCCTGGATGCCTGCTGCTATCTGTCTTTTTTTTTTTTTTTTTTCATTCACTTGTACATACACTTCTGTAGTATTTACCGAACACCTATTTCAGGAATGAGCCAGGGCAGGAGTATACAGAAGGCATTTGTTTTCTCCTCTCCCTCTCAATGGCTCTTCTCTCCTCCTCTCTCTCCCCATAATTCAGTGGTAACAGGCTGGATGAAGGAATATTCAAAACTTGTCCCTGTAGGAGACATCTGTGCCAGGAATTTCCAGCAACCCCCAAGGAGAATGGCAGATTGATGAGACTCTGGTTGGAGCTAACGAGGGAGTGGAAGGAGGTGGGAGTAGGTGGAGACCTGCAGCCAGCAGTCTGCCTGAACCCACTCTATAACTCCCATTGATAGGACCCTTGTTCTGTGCCAAGCCTTGTACATGCTGCTTTTCATACCTCATTTAATCATCCAGTCCACTGAGGTCACTATTATGATAACACCCTTTTTTATATGAGGAAATTAAAGTCAGTAGTTGGAAGGGCCAGGGCCACATAGGACATGGCAGAGTCCCCACTCAAGGTTAACTCTATATGTCCTATATTCTTTGACTTTGGTTTGAAGTTTTTGAACAGCCTTATTGTGGAGTTCAAGCTAACCCAGAATTCACTATGTGAACTGGGCTAGCCTCAGACTACATGCCCAGCCTCTCTAAGTGCTGAGATTATAGGCATGCACCCCACCAATCAGATCAAAATTTGTATTTACTTAGTGTTGCTTTTCTTGGAGCCTGGGGCAAATGTTAGGGAAGTACTATACCGTGGGGCTCTCTGCCTGGACACTGAGCTTTTGAAAATGCCCAGGCATGGGCAAGATAGTGACTCCTGAGTGACTCCAATGTGTCAGGATGATCTTGGAATGAACCTACACTGTTTTTTAATAGATGTATATATAGTCTTGGGAGGTATTTACTAAGCATCACCATCTTCCTGTGTACTTAAATAATGAACTGCACTTGTAACGTGGTTTTTAAAAACCCACAGGTCTACAGTCTCCCATTGGCAAAATCTCCCAAGGAGATCCTAAAAAGAGGAGAATTCGTCCCTGGAGATCCATTACATTTCATAAATAATTATGAGATGGCCTTTTTCAAAGTATTGTGGACTCCTCTGACAATTCTGATGACCCCTATTTCTTTATTCAGAGTTTCCTCCCTCATTCTGTAACATAGCCATCACCAAAGAAGCAAGGCAGCTGCCATTCTGTGCCAAGAGAGTGTCTTGCCATTTTCCAGGTGCATAAAAAACAAGGAGTGTCAGTTACATCTACATCTCCTATCTGGGGTCATGCCCTGTGAGAACTTATTCTATTTCAGCTTCTACTTCTAAGCAGTCAGGGGAAAATAAGTCTGAAGAACTCATAGAATGAGCACCTGCTTCTGTCACTGCCCCAGTGTGGACACACTAATCCCTGGCTTTACAGGAGGTTTGCCTTTATGCCACAGAGCCAGGCTTTTCTAATGGGCCAGCACTTCTGCTTTTAATACCCGAGTCTTGATTTCTAACAGGTGGGTGCCACAGTTGTTCTGATCTTAGTATGAGCCAAGTTCATGGCTCAAACAATGTAAGATTCTTCTTAAAGAGCCTGTGAAACCACAAGATGGTATTAGTGGGGGAAAAACAGCTTAATTTCTCTCTCCAGCACTCTTAGCTAGTGATTTTTTGAGCAGGAATGAAGAATTTCCAAACCTTGCTGTTTTTTCATCCTGGAAAAAAAATATACAACTGTACAACTGTCTGTTGTGTCTCTATCTATCTACCTATATATCTCTATGTCTGTCTCTCACACACATACACACTCTGTGCATTATAATATTTGTGAAAATCTCAGTGATCTCAGAGTACAAGAGCTGCCTAGCTCTGAATATAGCTCTGTATATAGAATCCAGCCCTAATGAGGAGTCACCCACTGACTCAACCATTTGGCTATTGATGCTCCTCCCTTCCCTCCCCTTCAAGCACTCTCTGCAGTGATACAGCCACCTAGGCTTGGTAAGTGAAGTCGGGAATTCTTTATAAAGACATGATGAAATCAGAAAGAGATGTGGTCCCTGCCACGGGCTGTGATAGGGACTATGTGATTGTCTACTTCCATGAGAAACTTTAGGCTTTGAGAACGTGTGGCAATTCTTTTTGCAGCAGGAAGAGCTGTTAGGTGAATGGACAGGCAGATTCACAGTTGCCACATCTGATGGCCTTGTGTAGAAGTCACATGTGTTTCCTTTACCAAAGTGGGATTTCAGGGGAGCTTGGGAGATTTCTCAGTTGGTGAAGTCTTTTGAGTAGAAGCTTGAGGGCATGAGTTCAGATCCCCAGGACCCATGTAGAAAGCTGGCTCAGTAGTGTGCCTGTGATTCCAGTGCTGGAGTGATAGAGATAGGCAGGACCCTGGAGTTTGCTAAACAGGCTGTCAAGCCAAATGGAGAGAGTTAGGGTTCAGTGAGAGGCCCCATCTCAAAAAATAAGGTAATTATCAATTGAAGAAGACAGCCAATGTTGGTCTTTGCATGTGTACATGTACACTCACACACACTCACTCATACACACATTAAAAAATGGGGTTGGGGAGATCTGAATATCCTACAAGTTGCTGGGTTCACTGCGTTCTAAATATACATAAATATGGAGCAGATGAGTTCTGTTGAAATAGAGAATAGCTTTTCTCTCAATTTCTCAAATATAAGGAATGATAAAATATAAAGTGACCTGCAGTTGTCTTCTTTAAGTACCTTTGAGTGTCAGCCTCTCTTATTGCCTTTGCTTTTCTCTTCCTCTGCTTTAAAAGTCACTAGCTTTCCCATCACCTTAGACTCTGATACCCATCAACTACCTATCACTCTTTCTCTCCTGTTTATTCATTTGTTTGGAGATATGATCTCACTATGTAACCTTGACTGGCCTAGAACTCACTAAGATCCTCCTGCCTCTGCCTCCTGCAAGCTGAGATTAAAGGCACGCACCACCTCTTTCTGGTGCTTGTTGATTGGTTGGTTGCTTGGTTGGTTGCTTGGTTGGTTGCTTGGTTGCTTGGTTTGAACATTGTGCCTGTGTTGGCATGCACTGGAAAGAGAACTATGGCGGGTTCAGGAGCTTACACATTCTGCTCATCTTGTCTTTGCTACTTGCCACTTCTTTACTTTGTATCTTTCGAGAGTTTCCTTGCCTGTCTAGTCCTCACTGTCTTCTCTAAAATGAGCCTGCTAATAATAATAGTACCTATCACACAGGGTTGCCATGGAAAGTCCCTTGCTCCATGCCTCAATAAGTGATCCCTTTCCCTCCTTCTGCATTGGAATCTGCTTCTGTCTCTGAGGAGCAGTATTATTATATAATGTTGGACCCAGTTTCTGTCTTTGTACATTCCTTAGTAATAAAAACAGAAAGCTTTCTAAATTACGTATACAGCGAGTGGAAAAGTCCTTTATCTCCATACTCAACAAAATAGTCATGTTTCTGAATACCCTGTTTATCACAAAGTCCCTTTAGCTCTTGCACTATTGTGGATGCTGTAGCATGGTAGAAGGTAAGCACGATGAAAATTAAACAGAACTCACCCCCATCTCCTTAAGTCCAGTGCACATGTGGTAGGGCAGATTTAAGAGCTGGTGACTTGGTGTGAGGAACTGCTGAGTTTAGTGGGAAGAAAGAGGGTTCGTAAATAACGGCTCAGTGCTCTTGGAATTTGAAGATCCTTAGTTCTTCTGGAAAGGGACATCCTCTCACTGATGAGCACCTCCTCTGCTGTCCAGAGTTTCATCAGCTCTACCATCCATTCTCAAGTGTCTGTTTTCGAGGAAATGAGATTCTGCTTTCTAGGAAGATACAACCCATACTCACCTGGGCCTGCCCTGGCTAACCTGAAATGGAGAGCATAGAAGAATTCCTAACAATATGCTTCCTTGCGTTTTTTTTTTTTTTCAAAACTCAGTCTAGCTAGAAAGTCTTACTTTTTTTTCTCTCTGTGCCTGTGCCATCTCAGAGAGGCTCTCAGCCTTCCCTGTGATGAGAAGTTGCTTACAGGGGCCCAGTGTGGCTTGCTTTGTTCTGTTTGAATACTAACTCTGCTCACTCTTCTAAACAACTCAGGCATTGGACACTAAAACAGATTTCTCCATATATCCTAGAGCTGAGTCCATAGGCCAGACTATTCCAGGACTCCCTTTATATCACAGTGATTAACTCATAATGAAGTCCCGTGAATGCAGATTCACTGTGAATGGGGAGAGACATCAACAGACTGCTGGAAAGGCCTGAGACCCAAATTCATTTTTGCAACCATGATGTTGGGCAAGGCTCTCTGCCCTTCTGGGCCCCTATTTCGATGGTATTAGCATGTGATGTCTGCCTTTTGGGACCTTACAAGACAGCTGCAAGCATTAAGAGGGATAAAAAGACACAGTGTGCTGTGTTAGCAAAGGGAGAGCTCTATTCAAATAAAAATATCCAAATTAAGCAAAAATGTGATGTTCTTGAGAGTTGTTGCCATATGTAACCCATACATGATCAAACAAGTTTTTTTTTATGAACTCTCTGAATTCTGCAATTGCTTAAAGCTTTGTAAATGAGCATAAAGGTACTTTTAAAGGTTGTTACCATTACTCCATTCTAAGTTAAATAGAAATTTGTCTTTGAACACTTGTCCTATTGCTATAATATGGTCTGAGTGATCTTCTGGTTCTAAGTAGCAGAGGAGCAAGCCCTAACACTTCAATCCAGCAAAAGAACTTGGTAAAGACAAGCCTTAGCACAAGGCTCTCAAAGAGCACACAGATCCAAAAGGCCATCTCAAGGCCCCATCTTCCAAGGCATGGCAGCACCAAGACAACTAATGGAGAGAATAAAGGTTGAAGTTAACCATAAGTAAGACTTCTTATTCTAGGTAACAGCATAAGGGAAAGGTAGATTCCTTCATGTGTGGTGAAACTAGTCTGTAATTTCAGCTACTTGGGAGATGGAGGCACAAAATTCACAAGCACAAAGCCAGCTTGGGCTACAGAGTGAGTTCCAGGTCATCCTAGGCAGTTTACCAAGATTATGTCTCAAAATAACAAGTAAAATAAAGGCTTGGGGCTGGAGAGATGACCCAGTAGATGATAGTTTTTGATACATAAACACAAGTACCAGAGTTGGGATCCCCAGAACCCACATAAAATATGGGTCAGGCATGGTGGCCCACCTATAATTCTAACACCCCAGAGGCAGACACAATGATCCCTGGATCAAGTTGGCAGAATTAGTGAACTCCAGGTTCAGTGGGAAATGCTCAGTAAATAAAATGGAGAATGATTGAAGAAGACACTTGATGACCTCTGGCCTTCACAAGCAGGCACACACATGAAAACACGCAAGGACACACACATGCAAAGACATACATGCAAACACACAGCTCTCTCTCTCTCTCTCTCTCTCTCTCTCTCTCTCTCTCTCTCTCCTCTCACACACACTCTCTCTCTCTCTCTCTCTCTCTCTCTCTCTCTCTCACACACACACACACACACACGAGGGTGGGGTGGGGGAGTAGATTCTGTGATAAAACTGTACACAGAGGAAATGAATCGCCTCTCCAGCCATCATGTTAAGTTGCCATTCAATCTTTACTTGGATGCCTACATAGGAAGCACATGATACTCAATCCCTCACCAGCTTTCCCCACCTATTTTTAGAGCAGCCTGGTATCCAAGACCAGAGCCAGAGCCCTTGTGACAGATTTCTTTCTATTCAGCTTCATTTCCTGTTGTCTTGTTAGCTTTCTCATTCAAATGGAATTTAAGGTTTGAGGAAGTTACAAATCCAACATTTATAGTTGGGAGCTATTTTCTCAGGAAAGGGATATGTATGTCTGTTCAATTTTTAGAAAAAGATACATATATTAGTTTGCTGGGACTGATGTACATAGTACTCCAAACTGAATGACTTGAGACACAGAACTTCATTGTCTCCCAGGTGTGGAGACTAGAAGCCCAAGATCAAGGTGTGAGTAGAGCTCCCCTGTCTTGACAGCTCTAGGTGGTGCAGGGATGTGGAGGGGGGGCAGCAGGGAGGGGAGCTCAGCTATGTAGTTCTGGTATTTGTCAACAGTCCCTGGATTGCAGATGCATCATTCATTCCAGGCATGTGGCCATCTTCTCCCTATGTGTGTTCATGTTATCGTCTCTGCCCATGTCTGTTTCTGTACTCAGATTTCTCCTTTAATAAGAACATCATCAGTCATATTGGATAAGAGCCTACCGTAATGATCTCATTTTAACTTGCTTGCCTCTGTAGAGACCACGTTTCCAAATAAGGTCTCATTCTGAGATACTCAGTTAAGATTTCAACATATCTATTGGAAACGATTGCAATTGAGCCCATATGCATTTGTAGATGAGTGATATAGATTTAAAGACTTGCCTTGAAATAAATTTCTGAATAAAAGAATTTTTGCCTTGGGTGAGGACATTATCAAGGAGCAGAGAATTTACCCATTTTGATATCATAAAATAGTATTACATGTCATATGTGTAGATATATTTATCAGATACAATATTACAATAGAGGATCATTTTATGTATTTTATGTTCTTTTATTGAGGCAGTCTCTTATTCTGTAGCCCTGGCTGGTCTCAAAGTTATTATGTAGCCTAGGCTGTCCTCAAACATACAGAAATCAGCCTGACTCTTTCTCCAAAATGCTGTGATTAAAGGTATTAGCCATCTTATCTTGTATTTATTTTTAGCAAATATATTATAATAGATATATTTTATATATAATGAACACAGGTTCAACCTATCGTGTATACATATATGTGTGTGTGTGTGTGTGTGTGTGTTTTAACCAAGTAGTGATTTCAGGAAAAAGATACCAAACCAAGCCTCTGTAACATTGCTGGGATCAGGACTATCATGCCTAAATCCAAATCACTGCTGAATAAAATAAATACAGCCAAGAATGATGGATAGTGATATTTGTCAATGAAATATTCCTTATGCAAAGATAGGATCAACTGTGAACACTTTTGACAATATTTAGAAGGGGAATGCCGAAATAAAACCTGAGATTGACCACAGACAAACTTGGGTTAGAGGAGAGAGCCAGCCCACTTTGCTTCTGGTTTCTCAGCACCTCTGAAGTACTCTGGTCTCCTCTTCTATGCTTGAATCTAGGGTGGACCTGTCCATCTACTTTCAGAAGGAGCAGTGTGAAGCCTGTGGCTGTGGTTCCTTCTTTAGTTTAGAGAATTTTGAAGTGACCTCAGAGCCCTACCCATTCGCCTGAGTAATCCTAATGACTACAGCAAGACCCTTCCAGGCACCCATCATTCTTTAGTACCCCATGGACCTGAAGCTTCTGGTTCTCATTATATTCTGTCTCTCAACTGCCAAGACAGTTTGGGTTGGGCTTGAGAATTTCTTCTTTTCTCTTGTGTAAAAGCCAAACCAAGGAAGACATCTACTTTAACCTCTTTAGAGGTTGATTCAGTACAGAAAGCTAGGAAAAGAAGTGTTGTCTCCATTTGGGATAGTGAAAAATGGAACCATCAGGCTAGTAAAATGTAAAGTCTTTGTCATCAGCAAGCGAGAAGGCAAGCCAATGAGAAGGCTAGGACCCTTGACAAGGCCCTATGCTCTCAACCTATGAAGGCTTTCCCACCATTGCAGGCCTTGAAATGAAATATTGGAAAAGGTGTGGGGAAGGGGCTAGCCAATAACTATATTCAGGTCCTTAAGGTTTAGTCAAGGAGGCAGAGGAACATGTGATAAAATATTTCTGTTATCCTTTTGTGTGTGTACATGTCCAGTGTGTGCATCGTGTTCATGTGGATGTGTGGATGTGTACATATGTGTGCACCTGCATGTAAGCATGTGGAGGGTGGAGGCCACTGTTGGGTGTCTTCCTTGATTGCTCTCTAACTGATTTTTTTTAAAACAATCTCTCACTGAATGTGAGCTCATGGATTTATTTAAACTGTCTGGCCAGTGAGCTCCTGGGAGATTCCTATCTCCATCCTACATTTGCCTCTCTAGAGTGGAAATATGAGCACACATCACTGTGCCTGACTTTTCACATAGGTTCAGGGGATCAAACTCAGGTCCTCACACTTGCAAAACACGGACTTTTCCTACTAAGCTAGCTCCCTAGCTCCACGCTCTTGTATTCTTCAATTAAGAAAATATTTACTAATTGATTATCTGTGTATCAGATACTGTGGCTCAGTGGTTAAGTGCACTGGCTGCTCTTCCACAAGAGCAGGTTCAATCCCCAGCATTCACATGGTGGCTCAAAGCTGTACCTCTGGTTCCACCAGATCCACCATTTCATATAGCCTCTGTGGGCACCATGTATGCACATGGTACATAGACATACATGCAAGCAAAACACCCAAACACATAAAATAAAAGTTTACCTTAAAAAAGTTTATGGACTAAGGATTAAAGAATGAAAGAGGGAAACACCTAACCCACTCTTGATATTAGGGTGAGGAAATAAATCGGACTTGCCTAGAGTAGATGCTGAGCTGATCCACCTTGGGACCTCTTGCCCTTGCTGGGGCAGGGAGGGAGGGGATGGGGAGGAGGAGGCTGAAGGCTGACTGGGAGGGTTTGGGAGGGGGAAGGGAGTTGGAACAAGGGGATACATGGATAAAAAATGAGACTTTATTCTATAAAAATAAATGAATAATTTTTAAAAAAGGAATGAAAGATGTAGTAGGGATCAGACTCACATGAAAAAGAGATTTCAGGCTTTTTTCTATTTGAGGGGCACATGTATGTCTATGTATGTATGCATGTGTGCCCATGTGCCCATGTGCATATATGCTAAATACTTTTCTTTTCTCATAAAGTCCCAGCCATGGCCCAAAACTTCCTTACTTTCTGTAATAAGCACACACGCCTCCCAAAATTTGTAGGCTCCCAAAAATTGACTGACAGCCTCACTATCAAAAGAACCTTTCTTCTAAACCTCTTCTACCTCTGAGGAGCCAGGGATGACAAGTGGCCCCAGTCAGGATACATACACTTGTACCACGTGGCTACACTCTGGGTAGAGCCTAGACACATGGTAGCTTTGAGTTAGGGAAAGATGCGTGCCAGTTAGGTCCGTTAAAAATCAACCAGACAGCCTATAAAATCAACCGTGGTTTGACTTGGATATAGGCCACTCTTAAGAGGCCATATACACGCACCCTGCTTTAAAAACGCTGTGCCCAAAGCTCCCAGTTTTGAAAGGGAACAGGGAATGTGCTTGGCTGGGTTTTGAAAGCCATCTAGAGCCCTCGCATATTGACACAAGTGTATCAAGGAGGCAGTGAAGCCCTGGGAGGAGCATTTGATCCAGCTCTCTGCTCTCCCCAGGGTAATACCCTAAAATCATCTCCAGCAAACGGGCCTTTATTTGACTTGAAGTAGCCTTGGAAAGGCTATTAAAGGGTTAAATGTGTGGTCTGGGCTGCTCTGGAGTTGAGAGCCTTGTACAGACACAGTCTTGCCTTGTCTTTTTAAAAGGAGGAGGAACTCTGGGGCTTTGTGGCAAATAGTGTTGGATTTTGGAGGGGGGGAATTAATCTCAAATAACTGATTAAAATGATCAAATTAAAGCCTAAACTGAATTAGAGCTTGTATTTGGGTCTTTCCTCACATTTTTATGGAAATTATGAAATACATCCCTTTGTTCAACTTTAAACTTCACCAACTCAGCTTCTCCACGTACAAGGAAAGGAGCGTTCCCAGGACCTGGGATTTTCAGTTTCCCCTTGTGTATAGCTTTCTGTATTGATTTTTGCTTTTTTTGTATGTGTGCCTATTCCTCATTGTTTTGTAGCTTTATTGTGGTTTGATTTCACATTAGACTACTTACCTTTTAGTAACTAAATTCCCAGCCCAACGAAAAGGTCTCTCTCGTACAAGGAGCCCGGGTTCTTATTTATTTCACAGCCTTTATTTGTGTATGAGATGAACCATGACATTTAAACTATGCTTGATAGCTTAACAGATTATAAGAACAAAACCAGATGGCCCAAACAAAAATAATGCTTTGATTGCTTTCAAATTCAACGACAAAAATTAAAAACAGCTTTCAAAAAGCCTTGACATTTTTTTCAGAAATGACTTTGAATCATATATGTATACATGGACCTCCTGACCCCAAATTAGAAGTATATAAAACAAAAATTTAACAATGGCTAGTTAGGAGTATTTTCCTCTTTTATCTTTTCTATAGCTCCATTTTTTCCTGGCAGTTCCTTTTAGAATAAAACTATATATGAGTATATATTTAATGACTGCTTTTTAGTTTAATTTGAATGGCGCCTTTTTAAAGGATCCAGTCGAGGTGTTTTCCTCTATGAAGAAAATGGACTTTGTTAAGCGCTAGCAGTTCATAATTCTTCCACAGAAAACGGTGAATAATGTGCAGTTACTTTAACACTGTGTTTCATGGGTTCCAAAATAGAACCCGTCCCAGGGTCTTATCGCAAATGCAAGTTCCATAAGCAGTCATTTCATTTTCTAGCTCATTTTAGTATACCTTCAGCATCATTAGTATTAATCACAAGCTTCTCTCTTTGAGAATTGTTGGTCACCTAACTCTTTAAAACTGGACTGGGAGAGAACACTGGTGTTTTTCTGTGTGTTTTTTTGTTTTTTGTTTTTTGTTTTTCTCCACTGTTAAGATGGTGTACTGGCAAAGTGAGATTTTGACTGTCTGAACTGCTAAACTACTGAGCTTTCAGAGCCTGCAGATGCTTTTCTGTCTATCTTTTTCTCTCTCCCTCTGTCTATCCCTCCCTCTCTCCCTCACCTTCCTCTCTCCTTGTTCTGTAGAAGACTCTTTATTCTGACTCTGATCCCTTTTTCTTCAGATAAGCTGCTAAAGACTGAGCAAACTTTGTTGCAAATCAAAGCTCTGTCAGTTCTGTTTCCCTGAGCTAATTGCATGCATGTCCTTTCGGAGTTTCCTTCTCCACTCTGTTTCCCTTTGTTTTGACAACAAGAGTCTGGGAAGACAATATACAAATGATCACTTTGCTGTCACGAGTAAACTGAATTTTAAAAATAAATTAACTGTCGAACCAGAAAGCTTCCAGGAGCTTATGGAGCAAGTTCTTTTTCCAAACTGTTTCAAAACAGATGTGGAAATGTTTAGCTAATTCCCCTCCTTGTTCTTCATGCAGAATTCCTACATGTCTCTAAAGACATAGGAGGAGACAGGCAGACAGAATTCCCACCTGGTTTCCAGGAGATTTGGATTAAAATTCTCAGTTTGTCGAAGTAACTCCACAAAAACTGATTTGCATTTGAGTTTTTGTGTCTTTTCAAAAGCTTCCTAATCAAGCATGGTGGCACATGCCTTTAATCCCAGCACTCGGGAGGCAGAGCAGACCCATCTCTGAGTCTGAGGCCAGCCTGTTCTACAGAGTAGGTTCCAGGACAGCTAGCCCTACATAGTGGGGCCCTATCTCAAGAAAAATGCAGCCTAAAATTTAAAAGTCCCTATATTCAATCTCTTTCCTTTAAGACATAGAATTATGATATGAAAAATTTAAATCTGCTCTTAGCAATTTTTAAGTAAAGGAGAGCACAATAGAGATAAACTCATCTGAAGTCTACCTCTGGGCTCCATATGCACACATAAAGTCACATACATGCCCTATAGTTGCAAAACCAACCAACAAACATACTATTCCAGTCTCAGAAAAGCTCTGATGCCTTTAATCAATGCTTCACCTTTCCTGCCCACTCCAGGTCCTCTTTTTGAACTTTTAGAACAATGATTCTCAGCCTTTTCTAATTCTGCAACCCTTTAACACACTTCCCCATGCTGTGGTGATCCCCAACTATAAATTCTATTCATTGCTACTTCATAACTGTAATTTTGCTACTGTTATAAATGGTAATGCAAATATCTGATATGCAGATGGCCTTTGGTGACTCCTGTGAAAGAGTCACTGTTTTAGAAGAATATAGTGAATATGTTGAGCCAACTTTATCATAATATCACATTATTCCCCATAAATTATTTCAAAAATATAAGTATACTCTTTTCGTTCCATGGGCACATTCATTATATTTGAAGAAAGTTGTTTGCTCTGTACTGAATATGTGTGGAGTTTTGTCATTATTCCCTGAACAGTGCAACTTAATTATTTCCATGGTGCTTACATGTTGCAGGTATTTTAAGGAAGCTAGAGAAGAGTTAGGGTGTGCTGGAGAATGGAACTAGGTTGTATACTGCTCATATAAAAAAGCTGAGCATCTGCAGATTTGGATATTCTCTCAAGCTCCTGGAACCATCTTTCCATAGGTAGTGAGAAACTACTGTATCCATTTTGTTATTTGAATTGTTCACCACTTTAAATATATTAATGCTACTTTATAAGTAGCATTTTCAGCCACTCTCTATAGAAATCTTGACATGGTGGCACACATTTGTGATCTCTCACTGCACCTGAAGGTTGTCATTTTGTCTAGGCTAGCCATTCAGCTTGCTCCATGGATTCACTGGCTCTACTTCCTGCCTCCCTCAGATTGCAGGCAGCCATGCAGCTTTTTATCTGCCTTCTGGAGATCTGGTCCTCAAGCTTGCCATGCAAGTATTTTACCTACTGAGCCATCTCCCTAACACTGATCTCATGAATTTTTAATGTAAAGAATCCATCAGTGATTAGTCCAAATATGGGAGATCTTGGGTAAAGGAAGGGAACAGAAGGAAAATTTTTGCCGAAGGAACTAGTGGGAAATGTATATGCATAAGCCACATTTAAGAAAACAGAAAGCTCCTTGTACTTGGTAACTGCAAGGAAAACAAACATTTTGCATCCAGGTGTCAGAAGGGTTAGCCTGGCTGCTCTATAGCTGAGTTCAGGACGGTATGTTCCATAGTTGAGCCCTGTTTGGTCAAACCAATGAATTTCAGTTCACCGCACAGAAAATTTGCAATCAAGGCCAAATGGGGTTTCTGTAATACATACTCTAAAACCTGTTTTCTAAGCCCACCTGCCAGAAGCCGGACAGTAATCACAAGGTGAGCACTCCTGTCTCTGTATTTCCCTCCTCGTGGGTCTCCAACTGCCCCTCAGCACTGAATATTTCTGGAGTTTAGCTGCAATTCTGTTCCCATCCCACATCTTCTGGGCTGCTGTGTACAGTTCCAATTAGAGCTGGAAATACCTTCAGCCTGGAGCCTACTATACAGCCTCCTACTTCCCTTCTTAGCCAGTCAGCTGCCTTGAAGTCTCCCCATCCCTCACTGGATTCCACTCTGCTGGCCCATCTCAGTTAGTTGTTAGGAAAAGCAGCTCCTGCGACAAGTTCACACTGTGTGGTAAATGACTTCCAACGATTCCCCGATTCCCCGGCACAAATGAGTGCAGCATGGGGACACATGCACACCCTTCTCCTTGTCCTTGCAAAGAGCAGGCAGCTGGGGAAAGGAGGCTGCTGTATTTTTGATGATGTGTCTTCAGCAAAAGGGAACCAGTCCTAAAGTACAGCCTTGAAATATTAGGCTTCGATTTAGCAAGCTCATTATCAAGTACATTCTGCTCTCTTTTAATCTCTAGTGTTTCCCTTCTCCCTCAGTGCTATGGGAGCATGGTTTGCGCTGACTTTCATTCAGGTTTTTTTCTGAGTCCAGAGGTATGCTGTCGCGTACATAGGCATCTTTGTTTATTGCTTCTGTTACGCAGCAATCTGTTGCTGGTTCTAAGGAAACTGGAAGAAACGGGTTCTATCTTGTCCAAGTTTGAAGATTTGTACTAAGTGATTGCTACCAAACCCCCTCTTTCAGACTGAATCCGAGCAGCAGAACTTGAAAAGTGGGTATGGAGCAAGCAGATAGTCTGAAGTGATTGCCTGGGGACCAATTGTTTTATTTCTTGGAGAATGTAGGCATTTGGTAACTTTATTTGGATTATTCATGAGAGAAAGGGAGAGGAGGGATTACATGAAGGATGCTTGGAAGAGGGAGAGGAAATGGATAGCTTAACTCCTGGACCAGAACAGCCTTCAACTGGAGCCTCAGTTTGGAGCTTGAAAATAAAAATGGGATGAAAGAATTGTTTCCTTGGCCTATTCCAGAAACTGCTTAATGAGAGGGGTTCTGTTCAGGGTGGACGGTCCCGGGTTGGGAGATCATGTTAATGAAAGAAGAGGAATGCAGGGGAGAAAGGGAAGGAAAGTGAGACGGGGGAGGGTTGACAGAGAGAGCCATTTGCCATTTAGAAAGCATGGTTAGGGTTAGGGCAAGACAGTTTCCATAGGTGCAGATAATAAAGTGATAGTAGTGGATGGGGTGATTCTGTGTGTGTGTGTGTGTGTGTGTGTGTGTGTGTGTGTGTGTGTGTGTGTGTGTATGTGTATGTGTTACTGTTGCTGCCATCTCTATTGTTGCTTTATGGGGGGGGAAAGTCAGCCACCCCAGCAGTGACACTTGAGAATAAAGACAGTGCACAGAAAAGTTGCCTCTGGCTTCTTTTTACAACCCTGTACCCTCCCACTCCCTGACTCCAGAGATAATGAGGAGTCATTAAGAAGAGAGGAAAGATAGTGGTAGCAGGTCATACTCATCAGAAGCAAAGCACTTTATCCAGGGCAGTGCACTCTGCCAGTGGACCACCATACCATGCTTTCTGCTCAAGAATTCTACAGATCTGTCAAGAGCAAACAAAGGCAGAGAAGGAGCTGCCTGTTTACAGATGGAAAAAGGGAAGGTCTTGGGGGGCTTTTTAGACTGATGTTATGAGTATAGTAGGCACTCAATAAATATTAGTCAAAGAATGAGATCATCTGTATGGGGAATACTTAGCAGGAACAACAGTTAATCCCTACACTTATGCACATGTATTTTCTTCCAACTTTTAGGCGCTTTCCATCTGATTTATGTGGTTTTCCACGTTTAAAGTGAAAGCTGAATTGGACAATATGTGATGATGTCCTTTCTCCCCTTCTTGCCTCCCTCTGCTGCTATGTTTTAGAAAGTGCTTCTAAGCTTTGTTCTTTTCTTCGTGCCACTGTGTCTACTACTCTTTCAAGGGCAAAAGCAAAAAGAACCCCAAAACTAGCAAGCACAAATGAATCTGAAGCAAAGATTTTCAGAGCTTATTGGTCAATCTTTACATAAAGCATAAACAAAAATGAGTTCTTTTAAATATAAAATTTCTTTTATATGCATTTTAAATGTAGAATTAAGACCAGCATGATTGGATGGGATATTGGGAGGGGGTCTTGTTCTGCATCATAAACTGGCCTCGATCTTGTGGCAATCCTTCTGCCTCTACCTCAGAACTGTTAGGATTTCAGTGTAAAGTACCACACTAGGCTCAAGAGGAAGAATGTTGTTGTTTTGTTTGCTTTTGGTTTTATTTTTGTATTTTGAGAAAGTCTCATTATGTAGCTCCAGATGTTCTCTCTCTCTCTCTCTCTCTCTCTCTCTCTCTCTCTCTCTCTCTCTCTCTCTCTCTCTTTCTTTCTGAATTTTTTTTTATTTGCAATATATCCCAAAGATCAGGGAATCTTTTGGCCATCATGAGTTACAATGCTGCTGATGGAGTACCAGATGAATTCTTCTGGTCATATTTAATTGAGCCATTCTGCCAAATTTCAATATGTGGTTTTCAGGAATAAAATGCAATTTCTCCTTGATTTTTAAAAAATGACTCATACTTTACTGTGAGGAGGTGTGTGTTTGCCACAGTGAGTGTATGGAGGGCAAGGGTTGCACAGGGTAAGTTTCAGGAGTCTCTCCTTCCACCATGAGTTACAGGGATGAAAGTCAGGCCATCAGGCTTGCCAGCAAGTCCCTTTACCCAATGAACCATCTCACCAAGATACTGCTTGCATTTTAAAATTCAATTTGTTTGCTAAGAAAGAAGGTCATAAATAAGGATTTGTTGGGATAATATATGTAAGGATATCACAACCATTAAGGCAGACTAGGTTGCTAGTTTGATAACTGTATTTCCCATGCCTTGATTTAATGTTTAACAGGAAATGCGTTTTGTTTGGGTTTCATGCTTCAAAAACTCATACTTGAACTTTACGTAAGACATAAGGCAACTTTCCTCTTGTGTTTTTGTGTGTTTTAGAATTCCTTTTGGACACCTTCTTGCCTCCTGTGAGTGCTACCCAGCCTACTGCAAGAATGAAACTCTTCGCATTCCTAGGAGGAATGGTCTTCTTCAGCTTCATGATTTCCAGCTATTCTGAACAAAATCAAGTGAATGTGCTGTGCTCAACCGATTGGTTCATGGTCACGGTTCACCCCTTCTTGCTGAATAATGATGTGTATGTGCATTTTTATGAGGTGCATTTGGGCCTGGGTTGTCCTCCCAACCATGTTTACCCACACTTCTACGAGTTTACCTACCGAGTTACAGAATGTGGCATCCGAATCAAGTCAGTCTCTCCAGATGTGGTTATCTACAGCTCTGAGATTCACTATGCTTCCAAGGGCTCATCATCTAGATATGTGATCCCCGTGTCATGTGCTGCTCCTCGACGATCCCCTTGGCTCACTAAGCCCTACTCCACGAATGCAGCAAACAACAACATGGCCGGAAACCCGACGAATGACACAAGCTACAATGTGTTCAGCTTGGCAGAGCCTGGCCTGGCTCCCAACTGCAGCTGTCCACCTTCTGTCTTCAAGCAAGAGAGCATGTAAGGCCCACAGCACCAGAGTCTTTGGAGGCCCATCGTGTGTCATCATCTGAAACCACTGATATTTCTGGGGACTAGTGTGTTTACTCAGATGATATGAGGAAACCCATGAAGTGCCCAGATTTGGAGGCTTCTGAAAACTCTGTTTCTAGAATTAGTATGTAGTATTTTCTACTGTCAGTCAAATAAGTGCCATTAAGGCTTTTTTAAGAGAATTTTGTGAAGGGCCAATTCATTCTAGCTGATTATAACTTTCTCGCTCTCTTTTTTTTTTTTTTTTTACTATTTTTGTATCTTTTTTAAAAAAATAAAATTCTGATGGCATTAAAATATCAGTTAAATGGTTTTGCTTTATAAACATGACTCATTTTATCTATGGACCAGGAGTTAATCTACATGGTTTGCCGACATCAGTTCCTGGGTTTTTCTCTGTAGGGTAATTTCTCACCCCCTCAGGTTCCACTACCAAGCCTTTCCCAGGAGAATCTCTTCCTCCATATCCCCGCTTCCCGTCTGTCTTCTGTTTACCACCAACGAGCTTAGCACTACATCTCCCTCCTTTGATCTCCAGCTATACCACTTTTTATGTACAGAAGGGATAAGCTGCTTATCTTCCAGTCTCCACTGATTCTGGGAAGCAGACAAGTCACGTTCCAATGGTCCCAGGCTGGGTTCCCAAGACTGAGCTGGATCATAAGCTTACAGTACTGTGATAAAAGCCCTTCCACTTCCCAACATATAAACTATCAGAAACCAGCCAGCTCCAAAGTGTGTCTGTCCCGTTAGCTTTCTCAAAGGCTTGGAGCAATAAGAGGAAGTGAATAACTCAACAACTATTTATTACGCAGTGAAGTTACATGCAGACCTGTCTCTGGATAGTAAGCAAATGCTAGTGAGAAGAAAGAGGCGCTAAGACTGAGGTCACATCGCTAGTAAGCAAATAAGTAAATAAAGATAAACTCACATAGTGACAGATGCTATGAAGAACTGCAAAGTGACATGGGAAACTGGGGAGGGACCCAGCCTCTGAGGTTTTGCCATTTGAGCTATGTCTTGGATGTGAATGCAGGGAAAATCTAGAGAGAAAATATTCCAGATAGTAGAAACATCTCATTTAACCCTCACTATAACCTTATAAAAGAAGTGGGAGGGAGGCTGGAGAGATGGCTCAGTGGTTAAGAGCACTGACTGTTCTTCCGGAGGACCTAAGTTCAAATCCCAGTATCCACATGGCAGCTAACAACTGTCTGTGATTACAAGATCTGACACTTTACACAGTTATACATGCAGGCAAAACACCAATTCACATGAAATAAAAATAAATATTTTTTTTTTAAAAAAAGAAGTGCTCTTGTCACACCCTTTCTAAAACTAAGAAAACTGGGCTTGGCAGAGGCAAGAGGATTGCTACAAGTTCAGACTAATACGATCTACAAAGTGAGACTATTTCAAACACACACATACACATGGGGGTGAGGGGGACTGAAGCATGGGTGAGTAAGAAAGACGGTCAATGCCCTATACCTAGTAAGAATCAGACTCTTAAAAGCATCATGTTGTGTATTGTAAGCACAAAATTCTTATTATCAATGAAAATTACTCTTAAAAGAGGAAACCAATGTTTGAGAGAGATTGCTCAATGGTTAGAACCAATTTCTGCTTCTCCAGAGAACCCAATTTCAGTTCCCAGCATCCATATCAGGCAGCTCACAATCATCTATAAATTGAGTTCCAGGATATCCAAAGGCTCTAGCCTCTGTTAGAACCTGCACACACTTGCACCCCTCTACACATACACACTCTCACACAGGCACACATGTCTACACATGATTAAATATATTAAAAATAAATCTTGAATTAAAAAAGACACGTTTTAGCATACTTTTTCTCATTAGTAAAGGTGAAGTGCTTTAACAGACAAATATTTGAAAGGAAAACATCAAGAAAAAAATTCATTATGGCAGTTAAAGGAATGGAGATTCATCTCAGTATCTCTAGCCCTTTTTGATAAAATGCCAAGTAACAATCCCTTGAAGTAGGGTATGGATACAATAAATATTTATTATAGTTATCTGGTAGGTATGTCAATCACTACATTAGACATTGAGAATTCAATGGCTGACAAGACTAACACAATCTGATGTGATAGAACCACAGAGAGATGCCTACAGAGTTAAAGGCTACAAAGGCTATTCAAGCCCAGAGAATGGATTTACACAAAGATATAAGGACCAGGGCTGAGGTCATTGGAGAAAGGGCCAGGAGTCTATTGCAATATAGCAGAGACAAGGACAAAAGGACAGATGATGATAGGAAACAATGAAAGCTGTAAAAAAAAAAAAAAAAAAAGATTTCAAAGATGACAGAAGTGACCCCAAAATGGACTAAGCCTACAATTCATGACATTGGGAACAATTGAGAAGGATCTTATATGGAAGTTAGCTTCATTGAAGCAAGAGAAAGGAGAAGGACATACAAAAAGAGCTGCCTGTTCCTTCTCCAGCAGCTATCAACAGCCAATAGCTCTTCAGCTATGGGTGGGACTTGGTAACATCTTCATTGCTCCATGATGGAATTTTAGCTGGCTTGATTGTGTGTGTGTGTGTGTGTGTGTGTGTGTTATGCATGCAGCCACGGCTGCTGTTAGTTATGATAAACAACACCCCCTGTGCTCCAGTGGATGGCCCTACCCCCACACATACTGGTATCACTAAATGGACTCCTGGGTTATAAAAACAGTATATGAAATTTGAAGTGAAAAGTAATGAGGTATGGGAGACATTGAAAGGAGGAGGAGATTTCATTAAAAACACTTATTGTATACATGCATAAAATTCTCAAATAATAAAAGAAAAACATTTAGATAAAGAATTTCTGATCAGTAATATATTTTACATAACTTTATAACCCAATATAATTAAACGATGTTTTTAAATCAGTAATAAGAACAGAGATGTAGCTCTGGAAAAGCAAAAAGTTATCTTAACCATTAAGTCATGTCTCCAACTCCTAAACCTTAAATTTTTAGCTGAGGCAATTTAATTGCCTTGTGATACACCACTCCAAAAGAATGTTTTTCTTCTTTATTGTGGTAATGCTCGGTTAATTCTTAAAGTGACATGATTTATAAAACTCCATAACATAGTATTCAACAGGTTTTTAATAATGGTAAGAAATGCTTTGTTGTCAGTAAGGAAATGAGCATGTTCACCTTTCAATTTCTAGAAAAGCCAAAAATGTCTACACCATTTGTTAGGATAATTGCTTGTCAGATCCTTAAAAATTAGAGCTGTAATGAGATGTTTCACCCATATAAGGAGACTTAGGGTTATGTCTAGTTGTTTTGCTGTTGGGCCGAGGATACAACTAACTAGTACAGAACATGCACGATGTGGCAAGGCCCTGGCTTCAATCTCCCAGCACCATGAAAAATTGTTCTTAGAGTCTGATAACAGTGAAAACTATTTTTAAATATTATTTATTCATTTATTCTTTGACCAAATCATATTTTAGTTGTGTAAAGTACACAACATGTGCATGGAAGTCAGAGAGCAAGGTTATGAAGTCACTTCTCTCCTTCCATCATGTGGGTTCTGGAGCTCATACTCAAGTTCTCAGGTTTGGTAGCAAGGCCTTTACCTTCTCAACAATGTCATAGGCCCTATAACCCATTTTTGAGGTGTATATAAATACACCTGATCCTCTCTTCCTCAACCAATAATGAAAATCTGATCAAACATTAACTTAAACTATACACACACACTTCATTTAAAAAGCATGTTATTAAGAAATGAATGTTTACTGAAAGATAAAGGCTAAATTTCACAAAGTGCCTGTTGCTTCTAATTAATGTTAATCCCATGACAGATTTCTACAATGTCCCGTTTAAACTATAATTATAGTTGCTTATTCTCAAAGAGAGAAGTAGAAACTTTCAATTCTGTGGTTTACTATGATTCTTCCAGCAAACAAGGTCGAATTTTAGTTTCTAAACTCACTTTAGCTATACAATTACAAAAACTTTTGCATTGGTGAGTCCATTGCTAAATAATGTATTGCCCCAAATGTCAAGCCCTTTTTGTCTCCCTGTTTACATGAGTCAGGAATATTATGGGTAAGTCTCAGCCAGGTGCCCCTGGCTCTGGGTCTCCAGAGGCAAACTGTAAGAAGTAGCTGCAACCATCTCAACACTTACCCAGAGCTGCAGAATCTGCCTCCAAGTTCACTCAAGTGGTTCTTGGCAGGAGACTTTCAGTCCTGTACTGAGGCCCTATTCATAAGCTGCCCAAGCATCCTCGAGTCTCCTCACATGACAGTTAATGAAAAAGAGAGAAGGGAAGGGAAAAGAAACAGGAGGCTAAAGGGCCATGTTGGAATTCACTTTCCAATCTCAGAACATCCTGTAATTTCTGCCATATTCTACCTATCAAAGGAGCCTCTAGATCAATGGTTCTCAACCCGAGGGTTGTGACCCCCAGTGCTGTCAGAAAATAAAGATATTTACATTACAATTCGTAACTGTAACAAAATTACAGTTATGGAGTAGCAACAAAATTAATTTCACGGTTGTGATCACTACAACATAAGGAACTGTATTAAAGAGTTTAAGTATTGGAACAGTTGAGAAGCACTGCTTTGTGGCCTATCCACATGCTAGGGGAGAGACTACGCAGAGTGGGACTCTCCAGGGGTGGGGGCTACTAAAACCCATCATACAAGCCACTATCATACTCTCCATCTGATTACATAGGCAAACTCCGCAAATACAACATTCTTCAATTGATTCCTTTGCTTTTATGAACACAGCACTCTTCAATGATTCCCATAAATATATATGTCAAGAAATTGACTGAGTGAAAAGCACATGCTCTTGTCACTGCTATGTCTTTGCTTCAGTTGGTTATGTTTTCCTTTTCCTTCTTGGGGAGAAAATAAGTCCTACAAGTTACAAAAGTCACAAGATTGATTGAGCATTGGTAAAAATCATTCCCCAGGAAGCCTCTATTTACTTTGTAAAAAGACATTGGTCTTCATTTGAAACCAAAAGAAAAGTGTAAAATAGAAATCAGGCTAAATACTATGGCATTGGGTAGACACACTCGGTTGTTTCTAAGTGAGTGATATATAAATGGACCTAAGGCTGGAACTCAAGTGGTAAAGCACTTGAAAGCCTTGGAAGCAATCTTTTGCACAAAACACAAACCAAAAGCATCCTCTTATGTAGTTTTCATCAAGCTAGCAATCTTTTTGTTTGTTTGTTTGTTTGCTTGCTTATTTGTTTTTAAAACAAGATTTCTCTGTGTAGTCCTCCTTGGCTGTTCTGGAACTTGATTTGTAGATCAGGCTGGCCTCCAACTGCCTGCCTTTTTCACCGAAGAGCTTGGATTGAAGGTGTTGATCACCACACCCAGCATGGTTTTCACTTGTATGCTTGACCACTATACTAATATGTACACAAAATTTAAAAACAGGGCTAATTCTAAAGAATGTGCTAAAAATTAATGGTCATTGACTATTTTCTTCCTGTGCACCAGTTGGTTACTTGGATACCCCAGCAAGTCCAGACTTAAGATGGCTCAACTTTATACTGGTATCACATGCATATATTCTTTTCAGACTGGTTTTTTTTTTTTATGTTTTCAAGACAAGGTTTCTCTGTGTAACCCTGGAACTTACTCTGTAGATCAACCTGGCCTGGAACTCAGAAATCCATTTACCTGTACCTTCCAGGTGCTGGAATTAAAGGTGTGTGCCAACACCATCCAGCAAGCTAAAAACCTTCTAAAGTAATTCAGGTTTAAGTGATCTGGTAAAGAGCCACATACAATCTCCAGCTGTACCTGAAGACTACACACTCTTGAATTCAAGCAGCAATTACTGTGATTGTTGTTCGACATTCCTTAAATGATGTAGTATAACAACTGTTTGCATCACATTAAGAATTATATGGCAGTGAGATGGCTTGGCAGCAAAGGCACTTACTATCTGACAATCTGAGTTCAAATCCCAGGACTTGTAATAGGAAAGAACCCACTCCACAAAGCTGTTCTCTGACTTCCACACCAGTGGCACATGTGTGCATGTGTGCGCACACACATACACACCACATACTCACACATGCATACTAAGTGGAACTATATAATTTTGGAAAAATATAAATAGGAGATTGTTTTAAGTATTCAGGAGGATATACATAAGTTATATGCAAAAATTATGCCATTTTATATAGATTTGAACATATAAAAGTTTTCCCATCAGTAAGGGATAGAGTGCTAGAACTAATCCCCTATGGATACTAAAGGATGATTCTAACATGCTTCTGTATCTATATGTTCATTTGCATATATATACAAATATATGGTGAATATTAGTATATTTTCCCACATTACCCAGTATCTAAAGCTGAAAGCCTAGGGGTGGGGGGAGCTTGTCTTATTCATTTATATATCTCTTAAAACCATGCTTCCCATTGTTTCTACTTCCTGTTTTAATTTTATTCTTATACAATTCATACTTATATACTTTGGCCATTGGTGAAGCATGTGTGGCTTACCTGAAGACTTGTGCATGAAATCAAAGAATTTTATGGTTTTATTAGATGCTGGCAGTTGAGAAGGGCTACCATGGCATGGCAAAGGGTGTGCTCAAAGGAGAGCCGAGAGTACCAGAAGGTGTGAGACAATAGAGAGTCCGCTGCCTTGTGCTCTGCCAGCATTTATTTGTACCTGTTCTCTGACAAAGAGGAATGGCTCTGAGTCTGAAAAGCAAATGCTATTTTTTTTATGTAAAAGTGTATAAAGAGATTCTTTGACAGTTGTGAAGAAATCCAGCCATTCGAATGCACCTAATTCTACAGTTATTAGGAGGAATACTGAAATCACCCAAGACATGGTCAATGCTGTTTCAACCGCATTAATACCTTACTAATATAAGTGATTCTCTTTTCAAGGTACTTAACATTCTTTTACTTCTAGCCAAATACCTACTTATGTGTATCAACAACTCTTTGAAAAGTTGTGCTTTGAAGTGCATGCCTGTGAATCCAGTACTAGGAGGAGAATTATGAGTTCAAGGTCAGCCTGGACTACATAGAAAGACCTCACCTGAAAACAAATAAAAGACAAAATATTTTTAAGCTCTTTATACAACTTCAACACATATATATCATTTTAAAACATTCAGAGGCTGAGGGAAGGCTGTTGTTACAAATTTGGAACCAACCTGGAGTGAATGAGTTCAGAGGAGCCTGGCCTACAATATAAAACCCAGTCTCAAAAAGAAAAATAAAAAGGTCAGGCTGGAGAGATGACTCAGAGGTTAAGAGCATTGGCTGCTCTTCCAGAAGTCTTGAGTTCAATTCCCAGCAGCCACATAGTTGCTCACTACCATCTGTAGTAAGATCAGATGCCCTCTTCTGGTGTGCAGGCAGACATGCAGATAGAGCACTCATATAAGTAAGTAAGTAAGTAAGTAAATAAATAAATAAATAAATCTTGCTTTAAAGATTCCTTTTTAAAAAGCTTATTTTTAAATGATGTCCACCATTCAATTTTTTTATTTTAAAAACTTACCTTTTTTGCTTTTATTTATTTGTATAGGGAGCTTCTAGTGTGCCTCAGTGCATGTGTAGAGATCACAGAACAACTCTCTGGTGTCAATTCTTTCTGTCTTGTCTGTTGGCTTAGAGAGATCAAACTCAGGTCCTCAGTTGGTAGAAACGTGCCTTTTAGCTGGCAGCCACCCCAATGACCCCATCTGTTTTTTAAACTTCATTTGCAGGACAAAACACAAGGAAAACTAGGGTAGGGAACACAGAGAAATTGGAGTCCATCTCACCGGTAAGAGAGAGTCAGTAGTTTAAGAACAAATTGATGTAGTAAGAAAGGCCTTTTGTCATTCCTACACCAACTCCCTGGAATAATTTATAGTCTACAATGAAAATAAAGTAATAAAGCAATCTCAGGGCAGATGATTTGGCTCAAAACAGGAGACTTGAGTTTGATCAGTGGCACCACATTAACCAGGTGTGGTGCTGCATGCTTAGAAATCCAGACCTCTGGAGGTAGAGGCAGGAAAATCAGAAGTTCAAGACCACCCTCAGCTACACAGAGTTCAGAGTAAGTCTGAGCCACATGATACCTTGTCTCAGTGAAACAACAACTTTATTAAATTCTTGTGTTTTTATGGATCAAACTTGGAATTATTTCTCATTTACAATTCATGTTTAGTAATTTTTTTCTTTGTGGTGCTGGAAATGAAATTCACAGCCTTTTAAATGCTAGGCAAGTACCCTACCACTGAGCTACATCCCCAGCCCTTTTTATTTTTTTTCTTAGTTCATCATCTTAGTCTTTGCTCCACTCTGAAAAATCACCCTCCAATGATGAGAGATGAGCCTACACACTGAAGAATCGAGGGTATTCAGGTTATACAGCAAGCATGTGGAAGATCCTGGCTGCCCAAGTTTCTTCCAATGTTGTTTTAACTTCATGAAAATATTTGATGACAATATTTTCAAACTGCCTGTGAAAACGAACACTCTCCCATTGGAAGCTGTGCCACCACCAAAAACAGTTCTGCTCAGTCCAGATCGTGTTTTCATTTTTCTGTTCTTTCAAATTAGCACTGGATGCTAAGTTGCTGGAACCATTCTTTTTCTGTTCCTTCTTTCTTCTTTTGCCTTATATTTACTGGCATTGTAAAATGTACTTTTGATAAGCTCATCAATTAACTTTCAAAGTCAATGAAAACCAAGCCCTGGGGCTGGAGAGATGGCTCAGAAGTTAAAGAGCACTGGCTGTTCTTCCTAAGGACCTGAGTTTGATTCCCAGCATCCACATGGCAGCTAACAACTGTCTGTAATTCCAAGATCTGACACCCTTACACAGTTATACATGCAGGCAAAACACTAATTGACATAAAATAAAAATAAATATTTAAAAAAAAAAGAAAACCAAGCCCTAATCAAATCAGAACTTCTAGTGTTCCCATATAGGGGAGAGGGGAAGGTTGGAAAGAAGCAACCAGAAGAGGGTTGGGGTGGGGGGAGGACCGCCACTTGGCTACTTTTTCTTGCTGTAATCAAACGCCCTGAGGAGAGCAATTCAAAGAAAGAGTAGCCTGGAGAGATGACGAACTGATTAAGAGCAAGGACTCTTCCAGAAAACCTGTTTGTTTCCCAGCACCCAAATTAGGTGGCTCACAACCACCTGGAACTTCAGCTCCAGGGCTCCATGATTCTTCTGGTTTCTGAGGGCATTTAATACATACATGGTATGCAATATACAAACACATAAATAAAAATCAAAGTTAAACACAAAAAGGGGTTATTTTAGCTTACAGTTCAAGAACACAGTTTGTCATTTTGAGGGAGTAAACTCATGCTTGCAGGGATCTTGGGGCCACTCTTCCCATCAGATCCACAGTCAGGAAGGAGACAGGATGGATGCTAAGAGCCAGCTTTTCTCCTGTTTCTTCAGTCTAGGACCCGGCCCACAGTTAGCATAGATCTTCCCTCTTCATTGAACTTACTCTAGATAGTTCCTCTCAGAAATGCTCAGAGGCTGACCCAATCTAGGTAATTCCTCACTGATACATTGCTCAGCTTGTGTCCTGGATGACTGTAGATCCTGTTAAGCTGACAAGTTATATTAAACATGACATGGAGGGACTTGACATATCTCCTGATACTCAGTCAGCAAACACAGATTTTTTTTCTGCATTTTCTCTTTCCAAACAACAATTTTATTTTTGTGCAATCAAGACTGAGTTATTCCACATAAGGCAGGTATGGCTTTTGCTATGTTTGTTTGTCACAGGTTGTCATTTAAGTTAGGTGAATCGGTTAAAAAACAGCTTTGTGACATCACAACCCTCCCTACACAAGGCCCTTTAAAGTCCTATACTTTCTATCTATGACTAAAGGCAAAACTTCTCTTTCCGGCTAGGAATGTAAATTCATGTGGTAGAGTGCTTGCACAGGGTACTTGAAACTCTGGAGTTGCTCCTCAGCACTGCATAAAATGAGTGTAGTGGTACACACTTATAATCCCAGCACTCTGGAGACTGAGGCAGGAGGTCAAAAGTTCAAGATCATCACCACCAACCAAACAAAATAGACGCCAGTGTCAGCCTGGGCTATATGAGACTGTCTCAAAAAAGAAAAATGATTTCTTTTGCCTACACCTCCTCCCAGTGTGACCTCCCATAGGAAGGTCACTCTCCAACTCTTTCATCAAGCACAGTCCTCACCCAGCTAAGTCCATCTCCTAGTTCTCCCCCTTCTGGGCCTCTGAAAAGGCTTTCCCCCATCACATCCAAATCCCCATTTCCCTACAAGGGTCAGCTTCAAACTTACAACACAAAAGCCTAGTGATGGGTTTTGAGGAAAAAGTTTGAGTTCATAGAACCAAATTCCACATTATTTTGGATGAATGTGCTCTAAATGTCAGTGCCACATGGACTTCTGGTATGCCAACTCGGTGGACCTGAGTGGGCTAAATACCTGTCAGTCTCTACTAAAGGAACTAAGGCTGTTAACGATTATCTTTAGCATTAACACACTACTGTGGTGTCTGTCCATTTCTCTTTGCCATTCTCAGGTATGCACTCATTCAACAAATAAGTACTGGACACCAGCTGAGGCAAGTTACTGCACAAAATGTGGAGAAGGTAACAGTAGTCAAACATGCCCTGACCTTCTAGGAGCTTTTTGTCTGCTAGGAAACCAGTCCAGTATAGCTTGACAAAATGCTGTGAAAATAGAGGATTAAGAACACCCAGGAAGGCTTTCGGGAAGAAGTGGCATTGGTGATGGGCCTTGAAGGATGAAAAAATTCGAGGACCAGGTGACTCAGCATGAAAGTATCAAGAGGATGCTTCTGAAGGGTAGGAAGGAAGCACCAGTAAGAGTAGGTTGCATCTGGTTAGGGATGGCCTTGAGTGCCACATTCCAGAGTGAAGCTTTACAGTTATGAGATTTTTATGGAAAATTGTTTTCCAGGAAGCACTCAGGACCTCTGAAAGGGAGGCAGAAATCAGATGAAACATGTCCAGACAGTCTGAAAAGTCATTCCATTGCAATAAGCCAGTGGTACACTGACAGGCCGTACTTGAAGACATGAAGACAAATGTTAAAGTGGAAGGGGAAGTCTTTATTTCCATCCTCTCACCTTTTTCTTTCTCTTGTGCTGTCTCCTTCTCTTCCTCTCACTCTGGTTCACTCTGGCTGACCTAGCTCTCTGTCTTCCTGGGGATCCCCCCAAAAAACAAAGGAAGCTGCTGGGCTCTGGGTTTAGATGAATGCCGAAATGTTGATGGAGCAGTTTCCAGCCCAGATATAGCAGTGCATGCCTATAATCCAAGCACTTGGGAGGGTGAGGCAAGATCAGGAGTCTGAGGCTAGCCTGGGCTACATGAGACCTTGTCTAAAAAGAAAAGTCATGATTCCAGATCTCTATTTCCTTTCTCATACCAACAGATAGGCTTTACTCTGACCATTGACAACTGCAGACTCCACAGCTGCTTGTAAGCCCAGTAATTATCTTATGAGCTGGAACTGGAACTCAGTGGCAGCCTGGTTGTCTAAACACAAGGCCAAATGTTTGATCCTCAGAGCTGCTTGAGTGCAAGAAAGAAAGGAAGAAAGAAAGAAAGAAAGAAAGAAAGAAAGAAAGGAAGGAAGGAAGGAAGGAAGGAAAGAAGGAAGGGAGACAGAGAAAGAAAGAAAGGAAGGAAGAAAGAAAGAAAGAAAGAATTATTTTGAGAGACAGGAAGTAAAAGAAATGACATACTCCACTGGACCCAGAAACCCTACCAACTAAGTCTTATTTTATTTTTTTTTAGACAGGGCTTCATGTAATCCAGGCTGGCCTTGACCTCTGCTTCAGCCTCCAGAGTGCTAGGATTACAGGCAAGAGTCACCACACCCTGTCTTTTTATTATTTTTTTAAATGCAAACATTTAATGTTATGGAAACAGAACAGAACTCTGAGTCAATTCTGGATAATTCTGTACTATCAGCACAGAAAAATGTTTCCCCCTCTTCTGTTGCAACGAAGTAAGCCAGGCTTTGAAAAACACACATCTGTGCGTCCATTTTAAACAGAGAAAGTAAGCTAGACTTTGAAAAACATGCATCTGGGAGTCCATTTTAAACAGAGATAACATCCCTCAGGAGCCTTCTACTTCCTGGTCCCTCTTCTTCCCTCTACTTAGATAAAATTTGCCCCCAGGAGTCTGATCCTTATAGAGCCAGACTCAGAAAGTGACGTCATTCAGACTTGCCAGACCACTTCGCTTTTAATGGGATTTCAGGACTTCCAGGCACTGTTTCGGCTTGCTCGTTTTAAGGTTGTTTTTGTTGTTGTTGTTTGGGAATTGTTTTGTTTTCCTTGTCATTTTTATATAAAGGGAACAAGCAGCCAACTGTGCAAATGCTCTTCCGCCTCCCTAAACCCATTTGGCAGGGTGCTGTTGATGCACGGTAGAGTGTTCGTTCCCTCTTCCTTCTCCTTTGCCTAACTAGATGAGATTCCAGGAAAGTGGTAGAAGTGTCACTTCTGAAACTTACTGCCTCTATTTGTATGTACACAGGTTCTCTGACTCCAGGTGTCTGAACACTTTGTCAGTTCACACTGACCAGAGAGCAAATCACAAGGACTGAGAGGGCAGTCACACAAGGTCACAAAGGTCACCCCACTTCCCTTCACTGTGGGCCTCTTTTGTGTGAAGGTTGATCAGTTAGTTCTGTAATTTGAAATAGTTTTTTCTTTAATAAACAGAAATCCAGGAATAATTAAGACAATAAAGTGCACACCCATTCAAGGAAGTGACTGTGTGCATCTTTGGGGAGGAAAAAGAAATCTTTAGATCAAGAGACACAAGCATCAATGACTTACTAAACTCCTCCTTGGCAGAAAGGAGAACTGTACTAATTCATTCCTCTCTCTGGTGAGATCACGGTGGAGAAGAAGTGCAAATTCAAAATTCCTCTCAAGTTCTAAGGTTTTCAAGAAACTGTTTATTTAAATCATTCACAAGTGAGTTTCTAAAGTAAGATAGATATCACCAAAGGACACTATCATTTTAGTTTAATCTGATAGTTATATAGTTACTATTCCTTTTAGCCTTTACTTGAACTCTTGGGGGTTGGGGGTCTCTACCCATAACACAGTAGAAGCTTCCAGCTGTTTTCTTTCTGTTAAATCTGTAACTGTATCCTGGTTTTATCTCTCTGAAGACTTCTGAATATTTACAACCCAAGGAAAGTCCTATTTCGTTAACTCAAGGCCTTTTTACACACACACACACACACACACACACACACACACACACACTCATACATGCACAAAGCCACATATCATAAAAATCATTCCTATTTAAAATTAAAAATCCCAATGTCTAGATATTTTCTTTGTAATTAAAAAAAAGTTTCAGTTCAACTTGATTCCCTAATTGTTCCCACAAAAAAAAAAAATCCCTCCCAAATTATTTCAGATGCCTTGATAAGCATTAGCTCTAGCTGAATGTTTCAGTTCTAAGGCAGATTTATTTTTCTCAGCTGCACCCAAGACCCTTCAAATTGCTACTGCAACCTCTCCTCCCTCGCTAGCTACAATTATTTATCAAGGAAATTTCTGACTGCTACTTGGGGGAAAAAATTGAAAGAAAAAATTACATGTCATTTTCACAAAAATAATTCCTCTAAAACAGCATTTCAGAAGTGAAGGGGGTGGTGGTGGTACACGGTGTACATTTTCTTTCAGATTCCCAGTTGCCCCATGAGAAATGTTTGACTCCCCTATTGGAAACTCCCTAGCATTCTGGTTGGTGAGCTGTGTCCCACTTTTAATCCCAAAGTGACCT
The DNA here is from genome assembly GCA_004025045.1 of Sigmodon hispidus. Classification (NCBI taxonomy): domain Eukaryota; kingdom Metazoa; phylum Chordata; class Mammalia; order Rodentia; family Cricetidae; genus Sigmodon; species Sigmodon hispidus. The sequence goes on along the minus strand of PVIH01003138.1, from coordinate 92,123 downwards.
TCAGGCCACTTTTTAAGGTGATTTTCACCACAGTCAGGAAGGGCCTAATACTAATACACAAGAAGCCATTTTCAAAGCTGGGCTTGCTACAAGATGACTTAAGAAAATCCTTGAGACACCATCTTTGAAAAAAATATTTGAAGATTGTTCACTTGAGTAAATACTTAACCCTGCCCTCCCTCGCTTTCTTGGGCCTGTAGCCATATTACTCAGCCTCAAAGAATTCATCAATATTCAACTGGCTCTCTTAATATGCTGATGTAGCAAAAGGAGTTTAATAAAGAAAGCTGTTGCCATTTTTCTTCAGCAAACCTGTCACAAATTCATCTTTCATCTTCCAGCGCTGGAATCTTCTGGTATTTATGGAGGAAAATTAATGTTTATGTGCAGGAATCCAAACAAACGGACCCACCAAGCCGAACCTTAAAAGTCCAAAGAATATCTCTCACCTTAAGGACTCAGGGACTGTATAAATGATCTAGCCGAGGATTTAGACGCCTGTTCAGTCACTTCTGACAAACCGTCAAACTTTCAGTCCTGTCCACAAGTTATGAAGATATTAATAGGAAAAAAATTTAGGTCCTAATAGTAGTTTTAAGTGCCCACCGAAATATCCACATTATCCCCCGTGTTGGGGAAAAAAAATCCTGAAAAGAAAATCTTGTTCTGTAAAATCTTTTTGGCTACTTTTTTTTCTTCAGTTTTGCAGACCCTGGTAGACTCTACCGTCCTGCTTTCTCGCCCCTCCCCCTAAAAAAAAAAAAAAAAAAAAAAAAAAAAAAAAAAAAAAAAAAAAAAAAAAAAAAAAAAACGAAAATAAGTCCTAGTCGTCAGAAAAAGGCCGTGCGATTCTAGCAACTCCGTGAGACTTTGCGATCTTCCATGCAAAACTCAGTTTTTAGGTCATTCCTGAAGGAACATTATAGTAAACTACAGAAATATAGCGAGAGTTAAGCCGCGCAAGAAGCCGCAGCGCTGAGCACCGCGGAACCCGTGGTTTTAATATCTGCCTGCCGTTTTCGCGCGTGTGAGCATGTTTACCCGTTTCAGGATTGTCCTTTTCCCCCTCTTTTGGCACCTGATGGGATTTGTTGTGGTTGTTGCAGCTCTCTCACGCGGTTCCAAACTATCCCGCACTCATTCTACCCTCAGCGAGAAAACTTAGTCTTGACTCTAAAAGCATGGAGGACCCCGCGGCCGCACCGCAGCTACCAGCAAGCCACACAACTGCTGGCGATTCACGGACGTCCGAATGTCCTCACTAGTCAATGGCGCCGCTGAACCCACGAAGTCCCAGGCCAGACAAGAAGTGGCGGGAGTGGAGGTTTAGTCAAGAACCACAGCCTCTCACTGGGAGTCCCCAGAAGATACCCATTGCCCTTCCCGTCCAAATCTGAGTTTACATCCCGCTCGCTCAAAGATTTGTCCAACCCGGGAAAGGGAGAAAGAAGCTGAGTTTATGTTTAGCATCCGTCGTTGCTGTTTTGTAAGGGATTTCTCCCAGATTATTTTTTTAGGCAGTCTCTCACATAGCTCAGACTGTCCTCGAACTTGCCTTGTAGTCAAGGACGCCCTTAAACTTGTTTCTCCGAGTGCTGGGATCTCAGGAGTGCATCACCATGCCTGGTTTCTCCAGATTTGTGTCATTATGACATTTTACAAATATACAAAAAAGTTGTGAATATAGTACAATGAAAGGCTATTTACTTCCCATCCAGATGCAACATAATCTGTTAGCTTGTTGCAATACACTTTCCCCCTCTCTGAATGTGTGTGTATCATTTGAAATTCTCCGCTATCGGTCTACTAGAACTCTAGAATTCAGCAGAGATCTTTTAAGAATGTTGACACCCTGCTATTAACTTCAATACCGTTCTCACACCTCCCCAGTAAACAACATCGTCCCTAAGGATATCTAGCATACAGAAGAAAGACTCCCTTTCTTTCCCCATTCAAGACTCAAAATTTGTCATAAAGCCTTCCCTTCTTGCACCAGACACAATTGTTCCCTGTCTCAGTGTCATGGCCCACACCCCCCAGCGGACCACCAGGACCTAAGGGAGCCCTCTACCTGAGGGAGAGTTGGACAGAGTGGCCAGAGCGCAAAAGATCCAACAGATTTGGAATACAAACGTGCGCTGAGCACTCCCCTCCTTCAGTCCCAGGGTCTGTTTCCCCATCCTGTTTCAGGCACCCCCAAGAAAACAATTCCAAAAGACTTTGCTTAGCCATCCTGTGCTAACTAGTGAGAGCAGAGTGGCATTTGTGACATGGCTCTTAGAGCTGGAGCTGAGTTACCTTGGGTCCTTGCCTTTTTCCCCCTCCCCCCCCCCTTTTTTTGTCTCCAAGCACCCACGGCTAGGAGGCTCTGTACGTGGCCACTGCAGGCTCCCCGTGTCCTTCCCAGCCCTTCCTGGCTGCAGGCCAAGGCTGTGGTGCTGAGCGCCCGCACGGCCTCCCTCCCTCCCCCCTTCCGCCCCCAGGCCTCCAAAGGGAGCGGGCGAGTCGCTGGGCGGGGCGCGGAGCGGAGCCTGGCCACACCCCCTAGGCTGGCTTTTTCTAGGGCTGCTGCGGGCCACTGGGCGCTGGCTGCTCCTGCTCGCCTCTTGGGTGTGCTCAGCTCCAGCCCAGCTCCAGCCCGGCTCCAGCCCTCCTCCAGCCCAGCTCCAGCCCGGCTCCAGCCCAGCTCCAGCCCTCCTCCAGCCCGGCTCCAGCCCAGCTTCAGCCCGGTTGTTCTCCGCCACGCCTCTCTCTGAGCTCCGATCGCTGGCTCCCGGCTTTCCGTCCCACACCCCAGCTCCCTTTCGACCTCCCAAGTCCCTGGGCCCCCTTTTTACCCCCAGAGCCCCGCCACAGCACTCCGCCCTTTCTCGCTCTCCCTCAGTAGGTCTGTCTGGCTCCCCACCCTCCTTTTCCTTCCTCTGTCCGGCTTCGCTGGCTTGTTCCCTAGATCGACTTGACCGAGAAGCTTCGCAGGAAAATCCCAGAAACCTTTGCAAAAAGCTTACAATGAAATTTAAGAAGTTCCACGATTTCGGCGCCATTTTCGAGTGGCGTGAGAGGTGACTTGGGGTCTAAAAAAAAGAGGGGGAAGGAGACTTTTGGGCTGACCTTTTCCTACCAACTATGACGCTGGTCACTGCAGACTGTAACAAATGCAGGGATAATTCTGAAAAAAAAAAAGTGCCGCGTTGTGTAGGGGGTGGGGCGGAAAGTGTGTTGGGGGGGTTGGGGGGAGGACAGCTCTTTAAAATGTCTAGCAAATGAGTATGCCCAAAGAACTCAGACATAGGCTGAGAAGAGTAAACAGGGAGGAGCGGGTCTGAAAAGTGAGTGAGGGGCGGTGGCCAGCTCTGAGCCTTGCCTGGGTGGGAAGCCACTAGTTTGACAGACTTTAGGCAACACTCATTGGTAAGCAGTAACGGTTGCCCTGAAAGCAATATGAGCTTCATTTTACTTTGTCTCTTGCTAATTAAAACTTTTCAAGGTTGTTTAGCTTTTCCAGTACGAAACTCTCCAGTGGAAAAGTTTGGCTCGGAGGTGCGGAGGACGTGTACATCGTGCGTTTTGGGTGTGGGGGCCCACAGCATCTGCAACGTTAAAAGACAAAACATTCTCAACTTAGAAGAGAGGAAGAGGCGTATTCTTTGGCTCTTAAATCATTTGGCCAAACACATCGCAGTTCTGAAGGGGGTGGGGCCATGGCAACTCCAAAGTATTGATTCTTTGTCTATTGTATCAGGGAATGACCCTCTCCAGAAGTGACCAGACGCCTCTTTGTGTTCTCTTTTCGTAAGTAAAGTTCAGCCCAAGGGGAAATACATAAACCGGGGGAGTGAGGCAGCTTTTAAAGGATAGAAGTCGTTGTAGTGTCTCTGGAAGAAAAGACATGGGTGAAGTAAAATATATAGATGAATTTGGTTCCGGTGTATTCGTTAACAAATGATCTAGAAGTCCCTTCGTCTTTGACTCTGATGTTACTTCGAATGGATTTACGTTTTTTAAAGTAGTCAACTAAGGAAATGTTAAATGAGGATTTGCTGTAATCTCACATTTGTGAAAAACATAAAATTAAATTGGGAGAAAAAGTTATGTACCTTTAAAGTATAATTATACCTTTACTTACCATTTCTCTCTCTCTCTTTAAGGCGACCATCGACGATTTTTTTCTCCATTAGTTCCGTGTCCACGTAAAAATGACTTGTAATATAGCCAAGACAAGATGGAATTTAGAGACTCCTTCCAACTTAAGGAGTGGGGCTATTATTAATAATGGCTTTATTTATCAGGACCTTATGGCTTTATTAGCAGTACATTTGTTAGTGCTGGATCACAATCTGTTGTTTTAGGAATTTTGTACTTAGTTTAATTACATACTCTGTATATTAATTAGTTAATTGATTGATTGATTGATTAATAGAACCCAGAATTCATTGTACTAGTTTTGAAAAACTGACATAATTTTAAGTGAAAATACAGGAAATTTGGTGACATTAAATCTCTGTTTATGTATACAGAATGTATTTTTACTTTCAAAGGCACTATAATCTTATTGTTTTAACTATTAGGTTTGTGGTTAAGGACTGAAGGATTTTGTGTGAGTGTGCTTTCTCAAATGTTTTGTTTAAACAAAAGGATATTAATGAATGTAACTTATTGCTCAAGTGTGTCCATTTTGAAAATCAAGAGCGGAGCATGCACAGTGCCGGCCATTTCAAGACATGAGTTTCTGTGGAATTGCTTGAGAGAGATTTGACATCAAGTATTTAAAGTTCTTGCTTTGTGATTTGACAAGTGACATTGATAAATGTACATTATTTATAAATAAGTTTGAGTAACCAGCAAATGTATGAGAACATTCAGGGGTCATTCTCATGCTTTGTTCTTAAAAATAACTAATGTAAGAATGGAGGAAACTACTAGACATGAGTTAGAGAATGTCTGGTGCCTGCACAAACAAGCTGATTTCATGCCTATAGTATTGGGTAAAACCAACTGGAGCTACCCAGAGGTTTTTTTGATTATCAAAAGTTCCTTGCTTCGATTTCCAATAAATGACCCAAAACTGGGGACAATAAATGAAACTTAAACTATGCAGCAGGAAGTTTCACCAAGACTTTGGAGCTGGCAAGAGTGATCCAGATGTTACCAAATTGTCTCAGTTTATTTAATATCAGTTTTCATCTACTTTCTGAGGTAAGAGTTCCCTCCCCATCCCACTATCTGGCATAGCTCTGCTTTCTGCCAATATACTTTCCCAATATTCATGGTGAGGATGTGTGAAAGCCTGGAAATCAAGCAAGTTATAAGAAGTACTAGCTCATTAAAAAAAAATCATCAATTAGAGTGATAAGACCTAAGAAACATACATTGTACTTACTTATCACCAGGGGCAGGGCAAGGAGGGGCTCCCTTCTACTGACAGACTTTCTTCATTTGCAGGTACCCCAGAGCGACCCCCACCCTCACTGACTCCGAAGGGATGCAGCAGCAATTCATGTTTTGGAGTATTGCAAAGGTTCAAAACATGAAGCGCTGCAACACCCCTTCGCGGGAAATAGAGAAGGTGGGGGCCTGCAGAATAGCCCCGTGTGGGTTCTCCTAAAAGCCCCAAAGCAGGTAGGTGGGAGGGCAGGGGCTTGTCTCTTCAGTTCATCCTTGGGCAGAATTAGCCTAGTGAGGGTCACTCTACACTGTTTAAAGGCCTGGGAGGGGGTGATGGCAAGCAAGTAGCCATGCACTTGAAAGAGGGACAATGTATCCGGCACTCAGCCCGCCACACTCAGTCGTGCCCTAGCAGCGGGAACAGTACTGCAGTGAGTGTTTGGTACCCTGAAGTATTGTTTCCGCTGCCTGGGTAAGTCTGGGACTTCCACATGGGCACACCCACCTATCCACCAGGTAAGTTTCGGTCCACAGCATGCAGCATAGGGCCCAATGGGAACCAGACTCCAGAACGGCTCCAGACTAGAGCTTTTGTGTTTATCTTCCGTGAAACATTTGCCAACTTGTGAATATGTGACAGGGTGTGACAGAAACTTTGTTATTAGCACCTCGTCTTCTGCCCAGGTAAAACTGAACCAACTGGAAAGAAAGCACTTCCCGACCACATAGTAGACTATCACTCACAGGACAGCAATGAAGAAAGTTTGTCTTCAGTCCTCAACAACAAAATGGGGAGGGGCCTCCTGCAAAGGAGTAAGAAGGGGTCTGAAGGTGGCCAGGAAGGGTGACTTAAAGCAGTCGCCTTTTTTCCTCTGCAGTTCCTACTGAAGGAGCTTAGGTACTGTGTAGAAAGCACTTTAGAGTCAGGAAAGATAAAGGTCCCCACAGCTCTGCTAATGGGGTTGTCCCTGGATCTCAGGCACGCAAAAGAAGTGCCTAGTTAGGCACAAGGCTTTGCTGGTATTGAGCCCCAGGTGGTACAATGAGCCTCAATGACCAGACAGGAAGCCTCAGTGTGAGGCTCTACATTTCTAGATCCCCTTGGTCCCCATTTTCCAAAGTCATCACACAATTCTATCCTGACAGCAGGGACTCAAGGACACCCTTGTCACTGCCTAGAAGCACCCAGAAAACGGCAAGCATCAGAATTATAGATTCAAGGTCCCATTGTGACACCCCAAACTCTGTGCTGTGAGAGATAATCACGGCACGAATATAGGGCTTTCATGCCAACCTCCACTCCCTTGAGGAGCCCTTTGAGCTTGAAGTGAGAAATGGGGTCCAGAGTCACCTGGTAACTGGAGAAGAGTGTTAATTACCTGAGCAAGGCCTTACTTTTCCTATGAAAATTATTTTATATAATCTAGAATATTGGCATGTAAAAGACTACTTGAAAATGGAGTGTGGGGGGGAGGGGTGAAATTTCTCTGCTTTGTCATCTTAAAAAAATAATAAAATACACATACACACAGCCTTCTGGTCTGTATGAGCTGCCTTATAGTGATCTTCCCCAGGGACTGGGCGCGGGTCTCATAAAATTTACAGTTAGAGGAGGCCATGTGAGCCTGAGTGTCTAGCTCTAAGCACCAAATGTCTTTCTCCCAGACTCCTTTGCGCTTGAGCAATGTGTGGGAGGTGGTTTAGGTTCCTTTGGGCCCCCAAGGACCCCCAGGCTCCCAGGAGCATCTAGAGCCCTCTGGACATTGGCCAAGCCTAGTCCCCATCTCCCCCTTCTCTTGTTGAAGCCACGCCCCCAGCTCCTGCCCCACCCCGCCCCGTGGCAGGGCCCCTCTGTCCCGGAATCCCCAGGGCAAATGGCTAACAGGTTCAGGCATCCGCGTTCCTATGCTCTGGGTTGGAGGAGGGGCACTTTGGGACTTCTTACTCTCCCTCAACAGCTTTCCTTCTCCCTTTCCTCTATTCAACAGGCTTTCCTTTAAGACCGAGGAAGAGCACCGGGGGAGCATTGAAGGCGCCCACCCATCCAGAAGGATCTGGTCTGCGCCGTCGTTCGTCTGGCTCCTTACAGTGGGTGCCTGCGGGACTCAGGTGAGATTCGGGTGGGTTGGGGACTTAAAAGGGCAGAGAGCAGGAAAGCAAATGATTCAGTTTAGGACCATTGCCTTCCAGAATCCAAGATGTCCTTTACCCAAGGTGTCCAAGGGCGCCAAAATTGAATAATCCACACAACACCTGACTGCGTGGTGCCCTTTTCTGATTTGAAATGCTCTTCCACACCTTCATTTGCTCAGTTATGGTGTGCCTAGATTTTCTTCCAAGGGCAAAAATGTGAATAAAGCAATATTTTAGCCAAACACTTCTATGTCAATTAAGAAGATGGCAATTCGTTCCAGACTATAAATTCTCTTTAACAACTCCCTAAGGTATTTTTTTAAATTGTTTTTTCAAACATTGCTAAATGTGCATCATAATGTGTGGGAGACTTGTATAAAGTGATTCAATTTATAGTCGGCTGATTAATTGATCCTTCATTACTATATTCAAAGAGGCACCTCTCCATTGTTTTCTCATTTTTTTCCCCAACATATGTTATTTGTTAGTGAGGAAGCTGTGTGCACGTGGCATTGTATAAAGTTTATTAGACAGACATGGCTCTTAAAACTATGAAAAGCTTAGCTTGGCTCTAAATCTAAACTTCGACATTTCTGTACGTTGTAGAACACAGCATTCAGGTTATTCTGATACATTAGAATTGAACATAATTTTGTAACTATTTTAATATCAGGAATAATTCTGAAGGCCTTCAGTTAGCAGTACTGGTTTTGTTTTGTTTTGTTTTTTTCCGACAAGGGAACACTACATCAACAATCTTGGGGCTGTGGACACAGAAGACTCCTGTTCCAACAAACTACAATCATCTTCCAATTGCTGTAATTTATATGCATTTTACCACACTAAATATTGAAAACCACTCAACTGGGAGTTTAAAATATAATCAATCACTAGTGTAATATTATACATCTTTTAAAAATGTTACTGGATAGTGTTTTATGATCTGTAAGTCAAAGGGTCCAGTCCCACCATTTCATACTTCCTGCTGTTTCCCCTGTTCCAGGCGCCTTTGTTTCAGTTGGCATATAAACTTGTTTTTCCCACCAAATGAGTCAGTCATGATAAGAGGAACATCAATTGATTTGAACAGATGTATGTCAATGTTACTTGGAAAAACTAGATGCCAATAACCAGGGCCACAGAAAAAGGCAGTGGCTGTAACTGTGCAAAGCATTTATGCGTGCACACAGACAAGGACAAAAGTAGAATCCTAAACAGGAAAACATTTGGATATACTCCAGTGCTGGGAGACTAAATAATTATATATTGCCTTTAATTTCCATTAACATGGGCAACTATCCAATTAAGCAAAAACCCAATAAGGACTCTGCAGTGCACATTATTTTACTGAGTATTCTAAAGCACCATAACATGTCAATCCATCTAGGAGGTGGGAATAGCAAGGGTTTATGTTTGCTCCTTGAATCCTGGAGAAAATATGATTCTACAAAACAGAAGTTAATTGACAGGCAGCTTTCCTGAGAGACCATGTAGGATGAAAAATACGAATAAGTTCAAAAATATGCTTCAGGAAGATCAATAAAAGTGTATTGAGATAGAAGGACTTTGAACTGGAGGCCATAGCAAGTTGACATTAATTTCTAGTGATCTATTTTCCCATTGGCCAGAAGCATGTTTCATGATCCCAGAAGTTTATATGTTTATCTTTAGTTATTACATAACATCTAAATGAAACACACTACAGTACATATACACCAATCATATCAAATATGTATATCCCTGGCCCAGTACATTAGTATCTGTTCCCCAAGCTAGAATCCCCTGGCTCTGTCCTAATATTTCACCCATCTGTCTTCCTAGCTTCACAGCTGATCCCCTTCCCAAGCTCAAAAGGGCTTAGAATCCCGTGGGGACCATAAGCAGCGTCACTAGGGAGGGGCCTCTAAGACTTCCACTTCCTGTGGTCCCTCAGCCTTGGAGCACCCCCCATAAGCTCTTGAGCTCTGTCATCTGAGCAACTGGTGGAAACTGAAGAGGGGGCCCTGGCCCCAAATCAGGGGGCTGGGAATACTGCTTGCTTTGCAGTCTGAATTTCCTGAGGCAGTGCCCTTGCTGGGCGTTTGTACCCCTCCCCCACCTCCACTCTGCAGAGTGAAAGCCAGCTTTTTGTGCCCTAGAAACAAAATCTTTGCAATCCTCATTTCAGCACTTGCCTTTATTTCCTTTGCTCACCTACTTTCCCAACTGCCTTCATAGATTTGCTGTTGGCAAGAACCTTCAGATAAGTAAGGCAGAAAAAGTTTCAAGAAACCCGGGGATTCTGAAGATGAAGGATGTATGGGAGCCTAGCTGCTGAGGCCTCACCATCCAGACTTCATGCTGTGCTAGGTAATGTCCCTACCTGGTTATCAGAAGCCTACACCATAGTGACTGCAACAGAAAATCGAGTGGACTATTATGTTTGGTTAGAAAGGGCCTAGGAGAAACTGTCTTGTCCTAAAATGAGTGAGTCTAACTGCTAGACACTCCCTAATAGAGGCCCAAGACTGACCTCAGAATTAAGTAATGGCTGTAAATTACCTACCCATACACAATTCAGTGTGCACAGTCTTAAAACTGTGAAGTGAGTTCACTTTAAATCTTTGCTCCTATAGAGTCAACAAAAATAAGGGAGCAAATAAATATGAGTTAACCACAGGGAATAATTTAGTGCTGTCCTCAATAGTGTTTCCAGCCAATACAAACAAACATTATAAACTCTACCTAGAAACTTAGAAAAAAGCTTAAAATAACAAGTTTTTAAAAATCAAGGCCACAGAACCACACAGATAATAGTGGCTAAAAGTAGAAGCAGAAACTAGAGAGAAAGTGCAAACCAAAAATACTTGTTTAACAGGAGAATTACACCCAAAGTTTTGTTTGCTTGTTTTTCCGTCTTTACAATGTTGTTATTGCTTTGTTTTGTTGTGCTTTGTTTTTTTGTTGTATTGTGAAATATAACTCTAAAAAGTCTTGAAGGGTCCTGGGAAATACAGAAATTTGAAGTTCTGCATGCGAGGATCTCAGGCGTCTCGGGGATCATCATGTCACGAGATACACTGTGCCCTTGTGACAGATTGATAACTGAAAGGTCTGGGAGCCACTCATCTTCCTAAGAACAGGCAGGGTGAGTAGAGAGGGCAGGAGGGAGGTGGCCCCAGTCAAGGAGGGGAGGAGTGGCCATGGGGTGGGGGAGGGTAGGAGTTGTATTTGCATAGAAGTTTAATGAGAGGAGCTTTATTAATTTGCATTTCTATTCAACCCAATGAAGCCCGGGCAGGGTATATGCTTTTATATATAGGCTAAAATAGTAAAACAACAAGTTTTTTTGCTCAAATAAATAAAGTCATACAAGTGGCCATCAAGAAATATACAAGCTACGGAACCAGAAAGTCATAGAATTTTTCTAAAAAAAAAAATGTTCTTTTCTTTATGTCTGTTACTAGATATTTATTTATTTATGAGACAAGGTCATAGGTAGCCCAGATTGGGCTCAAATGTATGTAGCCAGGGCTCACAATCCTCCTGATTCCACTTCCCAAGTGTTGGAATTGTAGATGATTATAAATTTTTATTTTTGAGACAAGGTCTTACTAATTTGCTCATGAAGGCTTTAAGCTCACTCTGTAGACCAGGCAGAATTTGATTCTATAGTTCATTTGCCTCAGCCTCCTATGTTACTGGGATTATAGGCCTCCCTTTCTTGTAATTTTGAGAATAAAATTAGAAAAATCCCAAATGACTGAATAACAGCAAAGGGTTGCATAAATCAATTATGCTTTTCTAAGTCAAAGGGATAGCTAGCCTTAATTGAAATTAATATTTCTGAAAATGATTTTTGTGACAGAAGGATATGCCATAAACACTGATAGAATGTTTAGTAATAAACATACACAATATTTTTCCTCTCTGTATTTGACTTTTACATGCATAGACTCAATATACAGATATAAGACTAAGGAAAGACATCAAAATATTATGGTTCTCTCTGAGCTGTGCTTTAATATTATTGAACAAAGATGCTGGGGGCGGGGCTGGGGTTTGGTTGAATGGTAGAGGAAGAGAGGGAGACCAAGATGCTGAACTGTTTTTGCGATGTGTTCCTAATATGTACTATGAGTATATTGGGGATACTTTGCAGTCATGGTTCTGTATCAATCGTATGGGCTAAAGACATTTACCTCCATGCTGTGGCCCCACCAGAGTCTAAAGAAAGATGCTGAACTGTTTTTGCGATGTGTTCCTAATATGTACTGCAATTATATTGGGGATACTTTGCATGAATAGTTTTGTATCAATACACAAGCAAAGGATAGAAGAAAGAATCATAGTCATTTATGGTTTGCTTTTCTAGGAGGAATAAGATACAGAATTATTTTTGCAGTATGTTCCTAGATACATAATATAAGCGTATTGGGAACATTTTGCATACCTAATTTTGTATCAGTAAATGGGAGAAAGAAACGTGAGAGAACTTTAACAACATTTATGTCTTTGGAATTACAGGTGATGTTTGTTTTCCTCTTTATATTTTGTTGTTTTTCCAAATATTGTATAAACAGAATGGTTTTTTATAGAAATAATAAAACTTATTTTATCTTAGTACTACAGTCTACATTGATTTTTTTCGGGGTGGTGGTGGTGGTAATTGAGGAACAGAGTATCCCAATGCATCCCTGGCTGTCCTGGAACTCCATCTGTAGACCAGACTGAACTCAACTCACAGAGATCTACCTGCCTCTGGGATTAAAGGCCTGTGCCACTATGCCTAGCTTTACATTGACTTTTTTTTTTTTAAAGTGTGAATCCCTAGCCTGGGGGGAGGGAGACTTCTATGTGGGCAGCAGTCAGCCTAGAATCCAATTTCCAACCTGTCTAGAGAAAAACCTGTAGGTCTTCCACAAGATCTGAACTGCAGATGTGTTCTCATATACTCTGGGCAGAGGTGAAACATAGCTTACTTGAAAAAATGCAGAGGCTGGGGGATAGCTCCTCACTAAAATGGGTTGACCTGCATGTAGTCCTCAGAGATGCTGTTTTGTTGCTACTGTTTAAAGTGGGGGGCATGGAGAGATGAGTCCAAAGTTAAGAATGTTTGCTGCTCTTGCTGAGGACACTAGTTGGGTTCCCAGCATCCATGTGGCAGCTCACAAACATCTGTAATTCCAGGTCCAGGGGATCTGAAGCCCTTTTCTATCTTCAAGAGCATGTAGTGTACATACATGCATGCAGACAAAGGACTCAAATACATTTTTAACAATATAATTTGTATTTGAGTTCTGGGGAGGTGACCACAAGTCGATCCTTGGGGTTCTAAGTCCCAATAAGAGTCTTTGTCTCAAAAAACAAGGAGAGGTCTAGAGGGATGATACCTAAGGTTGATTCCTGGCCTCCATGCACTCACACACATGAACATGTATACCCTACATACACAAACTTGTACTCACTAAAAAAAAAAAAAAAAACAAAAAAAAAAAAAAACAATGAGGGTGGTTGGATGTGGTACCTCAAGCCTGTGACCCCAGCACACAGGAGGCTGAGGGAAAAGCTTTTGACATTTGATTGAGCCTAGACGAGAGTGAGATCCTCTCTCCAAACACTGTGTACACACAGAGTAAGACTAGTGACTGCTAACCAGAGTGTGGCCTCTTCTCTAATGAAAAACACTCTAGAGGGAGAGAAAATTAAAAAGGGGCTCATTTTCCTCCAGGAGCAATTCAGGACATTTCTCATGGCCTCAAGAAGACATACTTACTGGTTAGTTTGGACAATGCCAGAGTCAGGGAAAATCCCGAAAGCCCACCTTCATGGCTGCAGAGATGCCAGCAACCGGCTACATTTCTCCACCTACTGCCCACATCCATCTAAACACTGGATATAGAGTACATATGACCTTCCAGTTCAACCTTCTCTCTTCTTTCCTAGTAAGAGAGACAGAGCCATTGGGTAACTTAGCAGAACCATGATCTAACAAGGCTCCTAATCAGGTGTTTTTGGTTTCTTGGGATTTTGTCGTTTTATATTTTTATGTTTGTGAGTGTGTGTAGTGGAGGAAGAATGTGTGCTCCGGCCCATTTGTGAAAATCAGAGGACAACACGTGGGAGTAAGCACTCTATTTCCCCCATGTGGTTTCCTGGGATTGAACTCCGGTCCTCAGACTTGACGGCAAGCTTCATTTCCTGCTGAGCCTTCTTGCTGCCCCCTCAAAGGTTTTTATTAATATTCCTCAAATGTGACACATTCGAAAAGGAGCTAGAGTCCCACTCTGAGCCATTGATAAGCACTCCAGGAAAACTCTCCCCCAAGAAGTAAAGCACTCTAGCAAAGTCCAAATATTCTTTAAAGCAGGGCTATTGCTGTGCAGGAGAAGCATTCATTGCAAAGGTGCTGGGATCATTGGGATCCTTCATCTCAGGGCCTCACGGCTGCACTTCTACTTCACAGCAAGCATACAGCCAGACATATCCTTACAATGGGGTTTTCAGATTTTACTCTGCCACATTTAGTTAGAGCCTTTTTACTGGGCCTCCCACTCTCTACATGGAATGGAGGATGGGAAGAAACAAGAGTTAAGGTGAACTTGAACCAGAGAGGCCCTGGATGCTGAAATTCATTCCTCTGTATGGGTATGGCACACACACACACACACACACACACACACACACACACAAATCAGGAGTATCTTGTATCTTGTGACTTTCTTGCATACATGCTCAGTCTTCCAGAGAACTTCCTTGCTATCCTGAATGATCAAGGCAACCTCGGACCTCCTAGGCCTCACTCTGGTCTTTGCTAGGCAAGGTTTATGGAAAGTGGAGGAAGCCAGGGTGGGAACCTTTCTGAAATAGAAGGACTCACTTCTAGGCTGGAGGAAGACAGAACTCCACCAGTTTAAGCACTGAGCTTCAAGGCCTCTCATTTAATAGTGGACTAAAGACGAGACTCACATTTCTGAATTACAGAATATCCTAGAATTTGGCGGACACAGACAGCATGCCTCCTAGTTGGGAGGATGCCAAGAGGCTCCGGGGTGGGGGTGGTGCAGAAGGAGGGAGGGTTTCCCTTTCTAACAAACCCGTCCTCCCTTATTGCAAGAAGAGGAAGTGCAGTTGCTGAGAAAGGAAATAACTCCCAGCGAGGTCGTGCAAAGAATTGGTGGTGAACTTTAGCCTTGGTCTTCAAGCCTTTTTCTTCTGTTACACTCTGGACCTACACGAGAGAGGAAGCATGTGGGACTGAGGAACACCTTCGGAGATGGGTGGGGCTGGAAGGGGCAGAGAGAATGAGGGAGTGAATTTGAAGCAGGGGAAAATGACAGGGGCACAGGCAGAGGCAGGAACAGATGGCTTCTGTCACAGGAACAGTCAAGAGCGTCTGGAGGAACCTGTCAAGGACAAATCTAGCTTCCAAATACAAGCTGGGCTATACCCTGAGGGTAGATCAGTGTCTTGGGGAGTGGGGCGTGCAAAATGCCCCCAGAAAACATATGACATGAATTCCCGGAGTGCACACTTGATTCAGCAATGAGAAATCTACAGCAGTTTTTCTATTCAAAGGAGGGCAAATTAAAAAAATAAAAAATAAAACAAAACAAGCGAGGATCTCAACTATTTCCAACTTTTTTATTTGTCTTGGGCTTCTCAGGGCTGTCCAGGGACTCCCAGGCCAGCCTTGTCCCAAGGGTAGAATTCATGCACCGGACTACAGACATTTGGCTTTTCATCTGTTACTGCTGCCAAGACTCGAGCCTCTGGGTCTTCTAATGATTCAGGGGCTCTTAGCTTTGGTGGTCTGCCCCTCCTCCGTCATAATCAAGAGCCTCTGGAAGAGCTGTCAATCATAGTTAACTGTCAAGGGTCCCGTAGGACTCTTCCTCTTGGAGCAGACAATCCTAACACTTTTTCCTTTCTCTATTGATTGGCCTAGAACTAGCTTATGGGACCCCAGAGGAGCCAATCAGAGTACTTGCTGGAGATTCATGGTGGAGGGGTTGTTGTTTGGGGGTTTTTTGAAGCAGGGTTTTACAATACAGATCGGGCTGGCCTTGAACTCACTTTGTAAACCAGGCTGGCCTTGAATTCACAGAGATTCTCCTGCCTCTGCCTCCTAGTGCTGAGATTAAAGACCTGAATCACCATGCCAGTCCTTGAATTTGTATCTGTTAATTAAGTCCTGGACCGAAGAGTCTCTCTTTGCAAGGTTTTAAACATAGAATTGTATTCAGCAGAATTCTCTCTCGCATGTCTGTGGATTCTTTCCTCAGTTTCCTCTTTTATAGAATGAAGATTGGACAAAGTGTTCTATTTCACTCACCATCTACTGACACAGAGGACGGGGGAGTGAGCCAGAGTAAAGATGGGGAGGGTTAGGGCAAGAACGGAGAAGACAAGGAAGAGAGGGGAAAAGAGAGAGAAAAGAGAGAGAGATTGAGTCTCCAGACACATGTTGCTCTGTACTCAACTCCACTTGTCTCTGTCAGCTGCCACAATGTGTATTAGACCTCTTTTTAAAACTACCTTATTTATTCATTCAACAAACATAATCGCTATGCTTTCTCATCCAAAGACTAAGCAGGGTAATCTTACTTGGTTTCTGTGGCAGACTCCATTCTGGCTCCGGACATAGATGGGAACCATAGAGTTCTTTACAGACCTGATTTCCTGCTATATAGGGACTAGGTAAAGCAGGGGTGCCTATCAAATCGTGGAAGATTTCACACATGACCATAGGGACAACTAGATAGTTCAGAAATACCCTTAGAAATGTCTAGATTTGAACCCATTTCAGTTTGCACCCATTTTGGTAATAGTCAAAAGGCTGGAGAATTTGGAATTTTTTTTTAAACTTTATTTATTTATTTATTTGCCTTGGTGTTTGCCTGGAACTGGAACTACAGACAGTTGTTAGCTGCCATGTGGGTGCTGGGAATTGAACCCGGGTCCTCTGGAAGAGCAGAGGGTGCTCTTAACCGCTGAGCCATCTCTCCAGCCCCCGAATTTGGAATTTTTTAAAGAGTTATTTTTTCTCACATGTATGTTGTGCAGCCTGTGCTTGCTTGGCTCCTGCTGAGATCAGAAGGTAGTGTTGGTTCCCATGGAACTGGAGTTACTGGGAATTGAACTCAGGACCTCTGGAAGAACCGTCAGCACTCTTAACCTCTGAGCCATCTCTGCAGTCCTTTGAATTCTTTATGTAGCCCAGGCTTCCATCCAACTCAGCCTCTGCCTCCACCTCCCCGGTGTTGAGACTACATGTATACTGTGTGTTTTCTGGATTTTTGTCTGGTTTTGTCCTTTTAGGGATTTGGTTTGTTCTTCTTTTTTGTCTTTTTACTGAAATGGAGTCTTACTATGTAACCTAGTCAGTCTAAACTTGTGACCCTCCCACTTCAGTATCCTGAATACTGGGATTACAGTTCTGTGCTCCCCACACCTGGCCATGGTTGGTTCAGCTTTTACAATCACTCATGAGGAAGATGGCCTAGACGATTCAAGGTTCTCTCAGTGAAAACCAATAGTGAATGAAAATAAGTCCTTCCAGGAAATAGTTTGTATCCAGTCTTCATGTCCTCTCCTGTCTGCTGATTGTATCCTTTAGTCCAGTATTTCCCGGCCTGCTTCACCTTTTTGCCCTTGGCCTGAGTGATGCGATGATTGACTGGTCACATTGGACACCTCTTCCCTCACCTGTCAGCACATGAAGTCCATATGTAACTACCGATAAAATGCTAGCTGAAGGAAATTTGTCCAATCTTTGCCTCAGTCCACTTACCGCCTAGGATTGAGGCACGAACTGACTTCTCCTGAGCACTGTTTCATCCACCTGGGCCCACACGGGACCTCCTCTGAGCTCCTACTACTGGCCATGTCTAATCACTTGCCATGAGTATGCGAATGTTCTCAAGTGTGCCCTGTGTCTTCAGGGGGCCTTTTCCCAATGGCCCAAAGGGCCCATTGATGGGTGAAGAAACAAAAATTTCTACACAATGGAATATTATTCCGCCTTAAAATTGCTAAGAAGGCTGGGGAGAGAATTCAGTGGGTAAGTGCTGGCTGTGCAAGTGTGAGGAGTTAAGATGCACGGGGCCCATGGAAAAGCTGGGTGCTGATGTGCATGTCTGTGGTGCCAGCACCAGGGAGAGCCCAGGGCTGGGCAAGCAATCTAGCTGAATAGCTGAGCTCCAGCTTCAATGAAAGAACTTGTTCCAAATAGTGAGGGAGAATGAGTGACAAAGACATCTTATGTTGGCCTCTGCCCTCACACATGTGCACTCACATAAACATATACACACATATCAACTCCTCCCCACGCCAGACTGCTGTGATTTAAACCAGAAGTGATAATACATGCATTTTGGGGAGTCAAGGCACGAAGACTGAGTTCAAGGCCAGTTTAAACTATGTAATGAGTCCCTGTCAAAACAAAAGGACACACACACACACACACACAATGGTGCTTGCAAGTTGATCAGTAGGAAGAAGAGAATTAATGGCTAACGAGTATAGAGTTTAGTTAAGGAGGGTGAGGACTGTTGAAACTGTATAGCGGATGTTGCTAACACAGCAAGCCAAATATGCTGGACTGTATATTTTAAATGGTTAGAATGGAGAATGTTATGCCATGTGTCTATTGTGATAATTTTTATTTCAAAATCTTCCAGAGATAATAATAATTAAAGTTTAGGGATGTAGCTCTGTGGGAGCTCACACCTGCAATTCCTGAATTTACAAGGCTGAGATGGGTATTTCCACAAGTTCCAGAAAAGCCTGGGCTACATAGTGGGTTCCAGACCTTCTTGGTCCACAGTGCAAGACTCTATCACATACATACACACACACACACACACACACACACACACACACACACACACACACACAAAATATTCACAACTTTAGAGGGCTAGCGAGATGACTCAGTTTGTAAAAGCATTTGGTGCCAAGCCCAATGATCTAAATTTGATTGTCCTGGGACCCACAGAGTCACATGATAAAAGAAAAGTGACCCCCTCAAGTTGTCCTGTCACCTCTACATCCTTCCTATGGCACATACACACCTGTACACACACACACACCCCTGTACACACACACCTGTGCAGACACACACATCTGTACACACCCCACCACCACTAACAGCAATTTTTATTGTCATTATTATTTCAAAAAGTTTTTAGTGTACAGAATTTGCATAGCATGAATAAGTCCCTGGATTTGGTACCTTTTATTATTCAGAACCCCAGAACCTTGCACATGAACCTTGAACCCCAGAACCAAGCAAAAGCCCTACCACTACACCACATCTTCAACCAACCTCTCTTTCTTCCTTTTTTTGGGGGGAGGGGCTTTCATTTCTTAGCGTGGGCTGGCCTCAAGTTCACAATCCTCTTGCCTCAACCTCCTTATTCCTGGAATTATAGGCCTATACTATGATGCTAAGCTGTAAATTGCTTTTCTAACCTCCAACAATGACTTAATGAGCCAAGTGTTGTTTTTAGTTTATCCTTCTGGGGCAACAAAATGTTCCAGGTTCTTCTTGTATGCTTCTTGACCCTGACCTTGAATTAGCCATTTGTTCAAGGAACCCTGTTGCTAGCAGTGGGAAAGAATGTTTCAGGGTCACAATCCAGACCTTGCAGATCATATTTCAAGCTCCAAGCTTGCTTTTCTTTCTGCCTTGAAGTCTCCTCTCTCTCCTTCCTCTCTTCCCCTGCTATACTGGATAAATGCACATTCTGTTGATTGTGCATTACAAGCACCATAACGGGGAAGAACTAATGTGGTTTTGTTTCTGTCCCTGATCACTGAGATATCTCTGCTATCTAGAACAGCGACTGGCCCATACATAGTTGGTGTTCAGGAGACATGGGTTCAACAATGGAATACACAGGCTTAGGATGAATAGGACCATACAGTTAAGCTCACAGATGCCAAAGGTGCCGTAATAAAATGAGGTCTTCTGCGGGGATGTGAGGACAAACTTTGTAGTGCTTTTATCTTCTGATCCATCTCTTTCAGAACTCCTTTACATTTTTAATAGTGGTGCTGTCTTTTCTGTCAGCATTATTTCATATTTAATTTTTAAACTTCAATAGAAAAGCTCAAACTTCATAGAAGAGTTACAAAATCGGTACAAAGAATTTTGGACCAAGATATTCATTCAATAAACATATTAGTTATATCATAACCACTTCTGGTTGAGTACCCTTAATCTAAAAACCCAACTCCAAAATATAACATATTGTCACGAGTAAGAAATGACGTCTTATTTCATGTAACCTATCATAGTCAAAATTGGGATGCACTAAAAATATTGCTTAAAGTTATCTGTATGTCAAATGTTTACAGCATGTATGAGACATAGGGGCTGGAACTCAGCAGGTGAAGTGTTTGCCTGACATGCACAGAGCCCCAGGTTCTATCCACAGCATGAATCAGATGCTGTCCTCCACTCCTGTAATCCAATCACTTGTGAAGTGGAAGTAGGAAGTTCCCAAGTCCAAGGCCCTCCTCCATTACATAGCAAGTCTGAGGCCAGCTTGGGATATGTGAGACCTTGCCTTAAAAAAAAAAAAAAAAGATAGATGGCAGAAGTGGTTCATACCTTCAATCCCAGCACATGGGAGGCAGAGGCAGGTTGGATCTCTATGAATCTGAGGCTAGCCTGGTCTACACAGAGAGTTCCAGGATAGCCGGGGCTACATAATAGAGCCTGTCTCAACAACAACAACAAAAAAGACATATAAACAGGTGAAATAAAGAAAGAAAGAAAAGAGAAAGGAAGGGAGGGAGGGAAGGAAGGCGGGAGGGAGGCAGGGAGGAAGGAAGGGAGGGCCAGGCATTCATGGTGGTGCATGCCTTTAATCCCAACACTTAAGAGGCAGACACACCTGGAGATTTGTGAGTCTGAGGACAGCCTGGTTAGAAATCAGTTGTGATCCAGGACAAGGGAATTCCTGGAAGCTCTCAGGCCAGGTAGCCTGAGATATTCAAAAAGAAGAGACTCTGTTTTAAACAAAATAGAAGTCAAGGACTGACAACTGAGGTTGCCCTCTGACCTTCACATGTGTACTGTGGTGTATGTGCATTCAAACACACACATGAACAGTCACATACACACAGATAAGAACTCTAAAAGAAGCCAGGAGGTGCTGGTGCACAACTTTAATCCCAGGATTTAGGAGGCAGAATCTGACAGATCTGTATTAAGAAGTCTCTAGTCCAGTCTAGCCCTAAGGTCTGGACCAGTAGTCCCAAATAATCACACAAAGTCTTAATTACAAACTCTTTGGCTTATGGCTCAGGCTTATTATTTGCTAACTCTTAAACTAACCCATCACTCTTATCCGGTTTAGCCACATTGCCTGATACCTTTCTGCTCAGTATAGCATGCTCATCCCCCTTCCTGTGTATCTCACTGTCCTCTGTCCCTCTGCTCTTCCATTTCCCACAATTCTCCTAGGCTGCTTGCCCTGCCTCTACGTCCTGTCTAGCTACTTGACTAATTAACGTTGTATTAAACCAATATTTACAGTGAAAATATTTACAGTGGACAAAAGAATAGTCTCACAGCAGATATCTGTGAATTCAAGGCCAGCCTGGTCTACAGAGCAAGGTCTTGTAGTTGCTTGCTCTGTAGACAGCCAGGGCTACACAGAGAATCCCTGTCTGTCTAGGAAAAACAAAACAAAGAAACAAAAAAAAATGAAAGGAATGTGCTAGTACAAATGTAAAACTCTGTGCTTAAATATAGTCAGTGCGATACTGTGAGTTAGGATGCCAACGTAAGAAATTGAGGCAATCTAATTCATGCCATAAGAAAGCAGATTTTCTCAGCTTGATAGCTATTCTTTTGAATAGCTAAGATTTAATACAGCAGGGGAACAGCACATGTCAGCAGACTCGGGGGAATCTAGCCCAGGTTTCCACTGTCTGAGGTGAAAGCACACACAACTCGTTTTCTGTATAGCAGCAAACTGCAGACATGGATTCAATGCCTCTGCACAGGGAAACCTGCTTGGTATTGCAAGGTGTAGGCCTTCAGCCCATATGGCTTGCTGGTCACATAAACTCATCCGATAGTGGCTGTCTATGGCAACTGAAACACAGGATCCCAACAATGAAAACAAGCACGTGTGTGTGTGTGTGTGTGTGTGTGTGTGTGTGTGTGTGTGTGTGTGTATGTATGTATGTATATATGAACATATTTGTGTTCAGTCATTTATGTATACATATATGTGTATGTATGTTCAGTTTTCATGTAGAGTAAGTATATTAAGATGGAATAGTATGCGCTAGTATTACAGTGTACAGGAGGAAATCATCAATCGATCAGAGGCACGAGTGCTCTGGAGGCCAAGTTCCCAGGGATTAAGAGTTTTTTGGAGATAAGCGAGGATCAAGCAACTGAACCTGCTGAGCTAACTACATCTCACTGCAGCCCAAGCATAAGATTTCTATGTTGCTAACACCTACCACTGTGAAGGACAGGTTGAATAAAAGAATGAGCAAAAATTAGATGATAATTAGGAATTGGGGAAGATTTTGGACTATACCTCCCCCATACAAGGAGTTAGTTGTTTAATGAGATTGATGCTTTTCCCTTTCGCTCACGTAAAGGACACTTCTTCACGTAGACTGGATTCTTATATCACCCTTCACAGATCTTAGCTTTTTTCCTCTTTTTGCCCTTTTAATTTTCATTTTATGTTTGTGAGTGTTTTGCCTGCACGTTTGTTTGTGAAGCACAAGCGTTCAGTGCCCAAGGCCAGAAGAGAACATCAGATATCCTGGAGTTGGAATTACAGATGGTTGCCAGTCACCATATGTCTGCTAGGAATTGAATCTGGGTCTTGTCAAAGATCAACCAATGCTCTTCTTCTTTTTTTTTTTTTTGGTTTTTTATTTATTATGAATAAAGTCTCATGTTTTATCCATGTATCCCCTTGTTCAAACTCGCTTCCCCCTCCCGCCCCTCCCAGTCACTCTCTCTTCTTCTGCCCTTGCTGGGGAGGAGATAAGAAGATGAGACCAACGCTCATAACCACTGAGCCATCTCTCTACAGACCCCAGAATATTTTCATTTTGAAGTAGCCCAGGCTGGCTTCAAATTTGATGGGAATAGGCTTGAATTTCCAAGTCTCCTGTTTATATTTCTCAAGTTCTGGGGTTATAGGGATATATCACCACACTCCATTTATGTAGTGCTGAGGACTGAACCCAGACCTTCATGTGTGCTAGGCAAGCATTCTGCCAACTGAGATAGTCCGAAGCTCCCCACTGCTTAGGATAAAAGCCAATGTCTTCTCTATGTTCAGGTCTCTGCTTATCTTTCCCATTCTCTTTGCACTCACTTCATCTCCTGTCATTTTCTCCCTCTTTCTCCTCTGTCCTAGCTGATGGCACCCACAAGGTCCCTCAACACACCAGAGCCATACTTGCTTCAGGCTCTTTGCTGAAGTGGTAGCAGTGTCTCTGTAAGAAGTGTTCTTGGGAACTGCACAGCCGACTCCATCTATGCCCCAACTATTGTCTCAAACACTTTCCCAACAACGTTATTCAAAACAGCAGCCCCTGCCATTCCATGCACTTCTCGTGTTTAATTTCTTCACACCTGACAAGCATCATGAATCTTTCCTTCCTCTTTGCTTGTTCCCCTACCAATCCCCAACCTCAATGCTTGCTTCACAATTGCATTCACTGTTTCTAGTTCTTTGCTGCATCCTCAGGCCTCACTTACTGCCTAGTACACACTCACCACTCACAGGAGGAATGGATGAATGAACCAGACATATAGTATTGAGAGAAGGTACTTGGAGAAGAGTAATATTCTTCATTTTAGCAATTTGCCTTGGTGACATACACTCTGTCCCAGCATTCCCGGGGTCTCACAAAGTGAAGCCTGGGAAACATAGCCAAAAGATTCTGCCCTGGGATATGGCCTAATTGGCAGAGTGGGTTTGCCTATCATAATAAAGCCTTGCATACATTCCCAAGCCATATTAATTGTAAATGGTAGTACACATCTGTAATTTCCGTGCTTGGGAGATGAAGGCAGGAGGATCACAAGTTCAAAGTCTCCCTCAGCTCCATACTGATTTTGAGGCTAGCCTTAGCTACAAGGGATCATGTCTCCAAAACTCCCCCAAATTTCTTAGGTTTTAGCTGCAAACTTCAGAGGAAATACCTCACTAAATCATTTTCTTTTAGGACTTGAGTATGAAAATATTATATATATTAATATTTTGTTAGTTCATATTTTGCTGGGCCTTGTGCATCCTCGGCGGGTGTCTTCCAACTAAACTACATCCTCTGCTTTGTCATTAAACATTTCTATTGTCCTTTTGTATTATGTGAGAACTTCATATATTGATATAATGGAATTTTCATCAAATGCAGTAGATCACCCTTAAACATTTTAAGAGTGATTGTGGCCCCCCTCTTAAGGGGTGTTTTAGCTTTATTTCCATTGCTATGGTAAAATACTCTGTCAAAAAGCAACTTGGTGGAGAAGGACATTGTTTTCCCTACAGCCCATCATATCAGGGAAGTCACATAGCATTAAGAGCTTAAGAAAAGTTTTCACATCACATCCGCAGCTGAGAGAGATAAATAGTGCTCAGACAACTCTCTCTACTCTTCTTGTACTTTTGTGGGCTTGCTTTTGTTTTTTAGACAGGGTTGTACTGTGTTCTCTGGCTGACCTGGATCTCCGTATGTAGACTAGGCAGACCTCCAGCTCAGCTATGGACCTGCCTCGGCCTCCTGACTGCTAGGATTAAAGGTACATGCCACCATCACTCTCTTGTCACTTTAACGGCTTTTATTATTTTTAATAATGTGTGCGTGTGGGTGTCTTCGTGTGTGTATGTAGACATGAGTGAAGGTGCGTGCAGAGGCCAGGGACATCAGATTCCCTGAAGCACCGGATGTGGGTGCTGGGAACTGAACTTGGGTCATCCAGAAGGGCAGCAAGTGTTCTTAACGTCTCAGTCATCTTTTCAGCCCCGTAGCTTTCTCTACTCTTACACATAGAAGACAACAAGCAAAGTAATGGTTTCCGGCCCTTTCAGATGCATCCAGTCTGCAGCCAGTCAAGACAATTTGCCACAGATGTGCTCAGAGGCCAATCATTGACGCTCTTTTAGTGGTGAATTCTAAGTTGAATCAAGTTGATTAGCCATTAGAAGAGGCTGTTTAGCAGAGTTTTCTCTCCTTGTTCTTGATTAAAAATAACTTATTTACAAAAGGCCATTAAACAATGAGAAAAGAATTCTGTGTGGACTAGAGGTTAGGTAAAAAGGAGGAGCAAAGAACCACGTTTTCAGCAGGGCAACTGTCCCTCAGTGACAAAAGAGTTCGCTTTCCATGAATAACTTGGCCACATGAAATGACTTGCTTTACTATTTATGTTCTTCATCTATTTCTCTAGGAAAATTTCTTTGAATACATATTTTCAATTTTTTGTATATTAAAAATCTTATCTATAAAATATTTTGTCTTTCCCTCTGCTTATTCTTATCTTCCAGTGAGTTTTTTCTTTTTCAGTTTTATTTACACTCGTAGAAATCTTCCTCTTAACTGGTCAAACTTTTAAGACCTATTTATTTCTTTTATATGGATGAATTTCTGCCTACATGTATACATGCATACCACGTTATGAGTTTGTGTCTACATGTGTGCATGTGTACCACATGTGTTCCAGGTGTCCATGGAGGCTAAAAAAAGGGTATCAGGTTCTTGAGATCTGGAGTTATAGATGGTTGTGAGCCACCATGTGGGTGCTTGGAACTAAAACCAGGTCCTCTGCAAGAGCAGCCAGTGCTCTTAACTGATGAGCATTTCCAGGACTAGTTTTGTGTTTTCTATCATTTAGAAGTGGTTTTATTTTTTTTAAAAAAGAAGAAGGAGTAGGAGGAAGAGGAGGAGGAGAAGTGGTTTTTATTGTATGGTCACAACTCCATCAGCACTTTGCCTTTGGTTCTTCCATGGACACCATGCTTAGAAAGGCATCTGCTAAGGTCAGGGATGTAGCTAAGTTGGTATAGTGCTGGCCTTGCATGCATGAAGTCCTGAGTTTGATGACCAGCACTGCATAAAGTGGGTATAGTAGCATACATCTATAATCCCAGCACTTAGAAGGTAGTCAAGAGGACCAGAAATTCAGGGTTATCTACCACTACATAGCAATTTTGAGACCAGCCTGTAAGAAATGAGACCCGATCTCATAATAGCAACAAAAAGTCTTACCCAGGGGCTGAAGAGATGGTTCAATGGTTAAGAGCACTGGCTGGTCTTCCAGCAGACTCAGGTTCAATTCATAGCACCACAGGCAGCTCATAACTGCCTGTAACTCCAGTTTTAGGGAATCTGACACCCTCACACAGACATACAAGCAAACAAAATATGAATGCACATGAAATAAAAATAGGTAATTTTTTAAAAAAAGTCTTACCTAATCTATAATGACAAAAATTGTTCACCAGCATTTTCTTTTAGTATTGACATGAGTTGATCATTCCAATTTTGAAAGCTTCAGGACACACACAGCTTTCTGATGATACTAGACATTTATTGTGCACTTATTGTCCCCTATACCACTAGAAAGTTAAGCCCATGAGAGATTGCTAGTGGGAGCCTTGTTCTCACAAGTGGGAACAAGCCTTCATAGAGACATAAAGGCTGTTTGCTTTTCTAGGGCCACACAGGGAAGCTCAGTCTCCTTAATGTTACAGCTTCCACAGGTCTATTGTGAGGATTTTGGTTGGTAAACATGAAGTCTTTGGAAGAATCAGCAGTCAATGGATTAGGAAGGAGTTATAAAATGATTACTACATAGCCTTCATAAACATCATTATATTTATGTGCTTATTTTGTGTGTGTCTCCATGTTAGCACGTGAAGGTCAGAGAACAAGTTGCTGATGTCATTCTCTTTTTTCTTCCACTCTGTGGGTCCCAGGTGGCCAGGTGTGGTGGCAAACTGAGCCATCTTTTCAGCGTCATGAATATGATTTCTTTTTTCTCCTGGTTCTTCAAGACAGGGTTTCTTTGTGTAGTCCTAGCCATGCTGGATGGAACTAGTTCCTTAGACCATGCTGGCCTTGAACATACAGGGATCTCTCAGACTAACAGTGAGCATCACCACTGTGAGACTATCAGTATGATTTCTGATGACTGTATTTTATTTAGAAAACTTGAAATTCTGTTTAAGGATACTACTAAACCTCTTTTTTCCCAAACAGTCTACCTCCAAACTATGATCCTTTGATTTCAGATTAATTGAACTCCCCCCCTCTGTACCTGGGGAGAACAAGAAACGGGAGAAAGGTGGCTACCTAGAGGGAGAGGAAGCTGTCGGAGCAGGAAGGGTGTGGGAGAGACAGCAAAGTGTGTGCGGAGGCAGCAGGTGAGAAACAAACTCTGTCCACAGAGCACTGCACAGAGCACAGGAAGACGTGATGGCTGTAGTTGCAGTCTGCCTTTTCCTAACTTTAAAAGTTCTTTTCTTTATCCAGGATCCCTGTATAAAGATGCATACCTTATTTTTGTATGGCTCAAGGTAGACGCAAACTCAACATGCCCACCTCAAAGACGTAAAATATTTAAAATCAGGAAAAATCTTATCTAGAAAAAAACTAATAGCTACTTTTCAAGTAGCAGATGGACGTGGCCAGGAGTAACTGGCTCTAGGGCAGAAGCCACCCTGGGAAAGCAGGTGACAGGAACACACATGTCACAGTTTCCTGGGCTCTGACTCATCAGCGTTCTGCTTTTCCCAATGCTAGTTAAATTGTTACCTTCTCACTTAGGATTTAGTCATGAAACTATTATATTGAAAACAACAATATCTTTACATCTATTTATTGGGGTGCACATTTAATAGTGAGCGCATGGAGCTCAGAAGACAACTTGCAGTGGTCGCTTTCTTTCTTCCATGATGCGGGGCCTGGAGATGGTCCCCAGGGCCTTGCGAATGCTAGGCAAGCGCTCTTATCAACTGAGAGCTTGGCTTCTTTCCGGGGTTCTGGAAGCAGAACTTAAGGAAGTAGTTTACTTCCTGAGCTACTACTACTATCCCAGTCCTCCTTAGCACTTTGGAGGGAAAGGTGAGCAGGTCTGGATTTCAAGGCCACGCTCAGCTACAAAAAGAGTTTGAGAGGATCCTGGACTATACCAGCCCCTTGAAAACAGAAAGCCAAAACCCCACCTATAAATGTTTTCCATTTTTCCTTTATTTGCTTCAACAAGCACAAAACTCTTCTTCAGTACTAGGGACCACACCAGTTGTTCTTAGCTGTTTCTCATACAGAATTCTCTGCTTCTGTCATTCTTAGCATACCCTGGAAAGCCCACGGTATTTTGAGGGAAGTGAAGTTCAATCTCTACTCCAGAAGTGAGCTTTCCTGGGCACACAATTTCCAGCGACTGCTTCCAAAATAGATATAAGACTTAGAAAGGAAGGTTGTTAGGAGCAAGAAGAGTCTTTAATTCATTCATTCATTCATTCATTCATTCATTCATTCATTCAGGGTTTGTAGCATGAATGAGTGTGGGCATGCCACAGTGCAAGAAGAGTCTTTAATTCATTCATTCATTCAGGGTTTGTAGCATGAATGAGTGTGGGCATGCCACAGTGCAAGAAGAGTCTTTAATTCATTCATTCATTCAGGGTTTGTAGCATGAATGAGTGTGGGCATGTCACAGTGCAAGAAGAGTCTTTAATTCATTCATTCACTCAGGGTTTGTAGCATGAATGAGTGTGGGCATGCCACAGTACCCTTGTAGAGGTCAGAGGACGACTTTTGAGAACCAGCTCTTTCCTTCCACTGTGTAAGTCAGCAGGCTCGGCAGCAAGTGCCTCTAGCAGCTGAGCCCTCATCAGACCGACGGGAAGGCATACAGAAGGGTACAAAGAGAGTACTACGGGTGAAAAGTGCCAAGCCCATTACATACATATATGAATTATGAAGCTGTCCAACAATTTACAAATTAATTTTAAGACAGGCTGGTCATGGTAGCACACAGCTTTAATCCCAGGACTCAGGAGGCTGAGGAAGGTGGATTTCCAGGTATTTGAAGCCAGCCCAGTTAGTTCTAAGTGACAAGTTCCAGACTAGCCAGGACTGCATAGTTAGACTCTGCCTCTAAACAAGCAAACAAACAAACAAATAAAACTATAGTATATATTTTAAAATATAGGCACGAGCGTCCATTCTGGCCAGTGAGACCTAAGGAGAATGTCTGTTTAGTCCTTTGAAGGCAGTTGACACAGAAGTCCATTTTGAGGAAACTTGAACTCAAATTTCTCCTAGCAGCCTTCTTGTGAGCACAAGAAAGGACAAGTTCTGATGATCTTTTCCTCTTCCCCTCATTTCCTCTTCCCTTTTCCTGCTCTCTTCCTCTTCCTTCCTTGGGCTCTTACTTAAGACCCTGAGGCAGCACATGCTCTATGACACTCTCAGCCCAGAAGCAGACTCTGCAAAGCAGTGAAAGGAGATGGCAATCATGGGGTGCTTGGCATCACCATGGAGAAGTGGTTCAAACATCTCTGGACTTCCCACCTGAGTTGCCAATTAGCTCCTGGTATGAAATCAGGTTTGAGCAGAGCACATTCTGACTGATGGTCCAGAGATTGTTATGATGGCCTGGCCCACTTACCATCTAGAGCTTCCTTTTCATTTCTTTTTGTCCTCCTCTAGATTGTCACAACTAGATTAAGAAAGTCAACATTTTCTCATACCGCCCTGTGATATTTTAACCTAATCCCTTGCTAAGGCAGATCCTATGGCAAAAGCCTTCCCTCGGTTTCCCTCCTGTGTTCCTGGCCAAATCTTTCTCCAAGTCTCCTTCTTAATGTGACTTCTTCCTGAAGACTTAAATTTTCCTGACAATGGCTGTGTCTTCCTTTAAATAATATCCTTTTTCTTAAATACTGGGTCTGACTTTGTAGCACTAGCTGGTCTGGAACTCACTATATAACCAGCTAGCCTCAAAATCAGAGATACCTGCCTCTAGAGTGCTGGGATTAAAGGCATATGTCACTCACTGTTGCTACTCAACCTCAAATCTCTCAAGGACAGGGAGAGTATATGCCTTTCAAGTTCCAAGACAACTAGTGCCAAGTTCAAGGCAACTGGAAGGCCTAGAATTATCTACTGAATTTGCTTGCTCTTTTGCTTATGTGGCCTTAGACAAGTGCTTTCCTTGAAGGCTTAGTGACTCCACACTTAAGAAATGGAGGACCAACTAAATAGAATATTTATTCCCAAGTACCAACCAAGGACAACCTGAGTAGTCAACATGAGCTTTCACCTGATATCTGAATGCTTGAAGATGGGTGACTTGAGAAGTGCTGAGGTTTAGAAAAAAAACGGAAAATGTGAGGGAAAAACAGGTAACTAGAGGTGTGGTTCAGTGGTAAAGCAAATTTACTATGCGTACAGACCTGGGCCCCATCACTAGCAAATAAAAAAAAAGAGAGAGGAAAAAAGTAAGGGGATGAGAAGTCAGGAGGAAGGAGGAGAAGGTACAGAGAAGAAAAACAGAGAAGGAAGCGAAGGGAAGAAAGAAAACCTGGCAGCATAGCATGGTGGTCCAAATGCAATCCCAGCACTCACCCTGCAGATGAGAAAGGTTCCAAGGGCAAGCTGGGTATTTAGACTAGCCTAAAAAGCAAGCTCCAGATTCAGTAAGAAACACCACTTCAATAAATAAAGTGGGGAAGGATTGAAGAGAATGTCCAATGAGAGCCTCTGGCACACACATACATGTATACCTGCACAAATGACACACACCATGTATAGATACAAAATAAACTTTCTAGGCAGAGGAAGCTATGTGTGCTACAAAGGAACCTTTGAATAGGGAAAAAAATGTCAGGAACAGAAGTTCTGCTGAAAAGCTACCAAGTTTGAAAAGTCACCACGGCCATGAATCAGAATGAGAAAGTTTGTTAGAAAGTATACTCTTGTGGTAGAAAGCAAAACTTGAAATTTAATTTGACAGTTTATCAGTAACACTTGAGGTTACAAATAATCATAAAAAACCATTTAAAAAGCATTATTCTTTCAAGTGGCTGGGGATGCCTATCAAATTCACATTTACAAATGGCAAAGAGCACCCATAATCCTTCGTGCTAGAAAGTCATTTTGTTTGAAACTGCCTCAAGATCATAAAAGAGGCCAGAAGAAAAATGTAAAGATCACAATGGCGAGGTCTGCAAGCCTTTGAAAAGGTTGCCTAGTGCTACAGGAAGTCAAGAGGCATGCTTTAGGTTCACCAGGAACCTCCCAAAGCCATGTGAGATGTACAGGTCATTTCTGATTATTACCTGCAATCAGTTTAATGCATTTCCTCTGTCGTTAGTATATTCATTTCTACAAAAAAGCTGGCCTAAGTGGCAGTGAATTTACTCAGGAAGATTCTGGAATAAAATTGCCCTCTGTTTAAGTTCTTTATCTGATACTTACTAGCTACGTGACTGGGAAAATCTTACAACCCTCTTTGGAACTGCATTTCTTTCTTTATCTGTAAAGTTGGGATGATACAAAAAAGCAAACCCAGCTTAGCTTCCTTATCAGAAGATTTCAAAAGCGCTTGGAGCATTTCTATTGCCTAACAGACACATAATAATGCTAAAAAATGTTAGCTATTCTTAATAACCAACAATTAAGGTTTCTTATCCTTCAACCCACTCAGATGTTTTCCCTCTGTACATACAGCTTCCGCATATTTGGATTTAACCAGACTCAAATTATAAATTTTTGACAAACAAGATCACATCCACATTGAACTGTATTTTGTGTCTCATTTTCTCAGCAATACAGTGTAACAACTATTTATATAGCCTTCATAGTGTGTTATATATTGCTGGCAATCTAAAAATGAGTGAAAGTATATAGGAGATGCTGTCATTAATGTCTCCACACAGACTTATTGACTTGCTTTGTCTTGAAGAAATACTCTCTCATCCTTCCCTGAACACAGTCTTGAGAGCTGTCCCAAGGCCATTTGACATCCATCTCCCCATATTGTAGAGGCTGCCTCCCAGGATCTGGGAAAGCACAGGGCTTTTGACCTTGCCTCCCCAATAAGGGTACAGCTGCAGGCCATAAAATCCTTAGACTAGAATCTGGAACTGACCTCCCAAGACAGAACAACCCACCGTGGGACCAGGGATGTGAAGAGTTGACAGGGACAAGGGATGTGGGGAGCTGGTTTCCATGGTCTTTCTATGTAAAAACAAACAACAAAACAAAACCCCCAACTATCTATATGCACACTTGGGCTTGTTTCTTTCTTGGCCAAGTCTATGGCAGAGTGAGAGTCCTAGCTAGTCTCTGTGGTGTTGCTCTGACAATGCTGAGGATGACGAGGAAAATCACCCAGTTCAATACTGATATTGAGGCAGTTCCAGTTCCAGAAGTGGCAGGGTACACCAAGGTGACCTGTGAAGAAGCCAGTTTTGGTGAGTGGCAGGGAAGAGTGTTAGAGAGAAGGAGCAAGAGTTACAGGGATCCTGAGGTTTGAGGACTGGGAAAATGGTGGCATTGTGGAAGTGAAGGAGGAATAACAATAAGATGGGGATAATTACAAAAGTGAGCAGGGCTAATTTATACATGGGTTTGTAGGCCACAGAGCAGTTTGCTTTCTGAGGTGCTTAGTAAGTGATGTGATCTGATTTATATGTTGAAAAGATCATCTTTTGATGGACGAAGATGCTTGCCATCAAGCCTAATAAGCTGGGTTCCATTCCAGGGCCCACCAGCTTCCACAGGCTGTCCTCTGACCTGTACATGAACAACATGGTACACACACACTCTCTAAATGTGACATAAACCAGAGATCACTTCTAGTGTAGGGGTGAGACAAGGAGAGGGAGGTCAGTTGGCAGCCCCAGTGCTTGAACTAAGTTGGAGGCCAGGGTAGAGATGCCATAGCCTCCTTGGAAGTGACCAGATTTTTTGTGTATGTGCAAAACAGACTCCCACAAAGGATTCCAGAACAAGAGAAACTCACTATGAGTAAAGCTTTTTTTTTCTTTTCTTTTCATTCTTATCCTTGAGATGGGGTCTTCCTATATTTGATCAGGCTGGCTTCAAACTTTTGGGGTCAAGTGATTTTCCTAGTGAAATTACTCATTGTCACTTCTAGCACCAACTAAATGTGGGTTGTTTGTGTGGTTTCTTGAGACAGCATCTCATGGGAGGCCAGCCTTGTCTGGAACTTTCTACATAGCTGGGGATAACTTTGAACTTCTGGTTCTCCTGTCTCCATCTTTTCAGTGTTGGGATTTATTACAAGAGTGTGCTAGCTTTTCCCCCAGGTATCTTTATAAGTGTTTTGCCTGCATTTATCTGTGTACCACATGTGTAACTGATACCCACAGAGGATCCCCTGAAACTGGAATCATGGATAGTTGTGAACAATGTTGGAAATAGGAACTGAACCCAGGTCCTCTATAGGGACAAGTGCTTTTAACTGCTGAGCCATTATTCTAGCCCCTTAAATTTCTTTAAAGATTTATGTATTTTAGAATGTGCTAGTTTTGTGCTGAGCTTTACAGAAAAGAGAGTACGAGGAAGGTGAGCCAAGGTGGAAGAGCAAGACATAGGCTACTACAACAGTCCAGACGGGAAATCATGACCAGTTTTTCATGGCAGACTTGCTTAATTTGCCCACAGAACATCTGAGATGGTCTTCCCTCTGTGAAATGTGCTGTGAATAAAAATAATGCGTACAAATCACTTAGCATAGGATTCGACTATAGTAAACAGAAGTTAGCTGCCACCATTATTCCTGAAGTCCATGAGCCTACTTTTCAGAAGGTTCTTAAAAGGTTGTGCCCTTAAAATGCAAATGAAATCTTTTCATTTCTGGCATTAAAACCCTTAAGGGCCTTCCCTTTGTGGAATGCAGAAACTTTATACTTCTTGCCATAACCTTCAAGGTCATTCATGGTCCAGGTCTGGCCTTCTTTTCTGGCCTTAGTTCCTACCACTCTTCCCCCCAAGCCACTCCATGGCTTGCACCATCTCATTTTCTTCTGCTTTCTTTCCCCTTAGATTTTCTGTGGTAGATTTATTCCATTTTAGCTCAATCATCACCTTTTCTAATCACCCTGTCTAAGGAAGACGGCTTGTCTCTCATGTCTAGCAAACCAAATTTACTTCCTTCATAGCACAGGTTGTTTTAGGGCTGCATATAGCTCAGTGGTAGAGAATTTGGCTAGCATGGGTGAGGCCCAGTCTAATATTTTAGGGAGGTTTTGGTTTTGTTTTTCAAGAGAAGGTTTCTCTGTGTAACAACCTGGATGTCCTGGAACTTGGTCTGTCAACCAGGCTGGCCTTGAACTCACAGAGATCCCCCTGCCTCTGGCTCCCGAGTCTTGGAATTAAAGGTGTGTGCCACTACCACCCAGCTCTCCCAATCTAATTAAGCTTGGTATGGTAGTAGTAGGCACACACATGTGGTATCAGTCTGGCCTACACGAGACTTGCTACAAAAATAAAACAAAATAATACAAATGAAAATTTAAAATGTCTTATTTATTGTTTCTCTCTCCAACTTGAATGAATCTAGCTTGTGTTCCCCAACACCTGGGACAGAGAAGACTGTTTTTAGAATCTCGAATTCAGGGAAGGACACCAGCTGATTCACCTTACAAGCCCAATGGTAGTTCAGCTAATGTCTACAAATCTTCTACATAGAGAATTAAAATAGAGCCCTATCAATATTTACAGATGTTATTCTAAGCATCTGTAATAATGATTGCAAAAATTTTATGTAACAAACCAATGCTTTCTTGGACAGCAATATTCCTAAAACAAGCACTTAGATGTTTTTTAAAACACATTGATGTCTCAGTTGGACCCAAGTAAAGTAACTAAAAGCAGTCTACTTTCTGTCTCTTGTATATTTCAGCTCAAAGAGCAGAGGTAAGTCAGCCTTAACCTTTCCTCGAGTTTCCTAGGAATCATGGGACAGCAGATGCTTGTAGGACAGGTGAGAGTAATTATCCATGAGAGCATATCCTTGCAGCTGCCAAGGTAACTCCTGAATGAGGGGAAAGATAACAGGGATAGATAAAGGCTTGGGCTCATCTTGCAAAACCCAAAATGAGACAACTATCAACTAGATCATGCCTTTATCAGAGCTACTTAGTTATGCCTCCTACATTCTTTCCCCAGCTTTCTCTGTTGCAACCTAAACTTCATACTGGTACTCTGGTGTCACTGAACCTCTTTAGTTATCCTTTTCAACAATGAGACATTGAATAAATCGCCTTTTCTGCTTTTTACAGACTTGTCTTTTTAGTGCATATTAGGAATGAGTGGCTGAGGCTAGCTTGTCGTGGTTGCTAGAGCCTAAGTTTCTGCCCCCTCCCAAAACCCTCCAGTTTCCTAAAATGGAATACATGCTTCCCTATTTCCCTAACCAACTTCAATACAATTTTGTTTTCTTTCTTTATCAGCATAATTTTACAAGACTGCAATAAAAGTGAAGCCCCAGAGGACTGAGATACCATAGTTATGACCACTTGCTCCTATACTAAATAGCCACAGGAAAGTGCAGCTTTTTCCAAATTTTAATTTTCCTATATTTTAGACTGTTACCAATGAATGACTGCTGCTCCTTAGTGACTCCCCTTTTCCTGTCTTACAAACTGACTATATTTGACTTGTAGAAAGTTGGTTTTTAAAAAATGACATAATTAGGGAGGGTGACATAGGTTAGGAAGTAGACTGTCTAACATGCACAAAGTCCTGGGTTCAAACCCTAGCACTACACAAACAGCACTACATAATTCCAAAATTATGAGGTGGAGGCAAGGGTACCTTTTGAGTACAAGGTTTTCAGTTCAAAGGCCAGCCTTAGCCACATGAGACCTCTGGCTCAACAAAATTATTAGTATTACATACCCTCAAAATTAGTATAAATAAGTGCATTTCCTTTTCAACATGCATTTCTTTTCCAACTGTTAGCTATGCTTCTGGTTGGGTTAGACACTGAGCTAAAAACTGACACTACTTCATGATGAACTGAAGCACTTTCAGGCAGGTCTGTGTTAAAACTGGCCTGCCATGGTTTAACAATGAGTTCTTAAACCATTTTATTCATTTTCTAGTAACAACTAATGCTGCTGGAGCATTTGCTATTTGTTAGGTTACTGTCCTTTTTCACCTTCACTGTAACTATATGTAGTTTACATCCATTAAGAAGATAGCAGTAGGCTGGCAAAACAGCTTAGCAGGTAATTGCTGGCAAGCTTGATGATCTGAGTTCGAGTCCTGACACTCACACAGTAGAAGGAAGATAACTAAAAGTTGTCCTTTGACCTTCTATGGCATGAGTGTACCCTCTCCAAAAATGTAAAAAGAGAGAAAAAAATACAGCATCACTCCCACTATCAGGTTCTAAAGGTAAGTAATTCACTTACAAGTCACTATTAAGAATTAGACAATCTAGCCCAAAGCAGGGCCAGAGCTCTTAGCTACACACTCCTTAACAACCATGTGAGCTCCTTTATTCTCTAGACACTGATCAAGTCACCTAATACACACCAGTGAATGAGACAGTAAGCAGCTCAGCTGTAATCCACATTCTTGGGAGGCAAAGGCAGAAGAGCTGGGTTAAGAAAGCTCCACCTCAGCACAAACAGACAGACAAAAAGACAGACCAAAGTGTTTTTATCAGCTGGGCATGGTGGCACACCCCTTTAATCCAAGCACCAGAGAAGCTCAGACAGGTGAATCTCTGGGAGTTCAAGGCCAGCCTGGTCTATGTAGTGAGTTGCAGGACAGTCAGGACTACATAATAGAGAAACCTTGTCTCAAACAAAGAAAGTGGCTTCTCTCCTATAAAACTTACATTCTAACAGGGGGTTGGACAAACAGTAAAATATGAACATAAATGTAGAATATATGATATTCATTATTCATTTACATCACTTCAAACTGCCAATAGCCAAGTAAGGTTGTGTTGTTTTATCTACAAAAGGGTCATCTCACAGGGTTCAACTCAACAGAGGTGATAGTGCAACCTAAAGAAAGGAGAGTATGAAGGCTCAGCAGGAAAGGTGGGTAAGTGTTAACTAGAGTTAACTTTGCCTAGACCTCAATGGGTGACATCTTAGGGGAGGAAAGGGCTCAGGTGTAATTCATGATACTGAATTTACATATGGCAACATCAGGCTATGAAGAACAAATGAGAAAAGAGAAGTGAAATGTTTTATAAACTAGGACCGTGGTAATTTTTTAATTTAATAATATTTGCTGTGTCTGCTTAGTGCCTATGTGTGTGCCTATGCTTGTGAAGGTGGGAAGACAATTGCAGGATGCAGCTGCTCCTAGGCAACCCGCTACTGATCTATCTCACCAGCTTGAGTGTAGCAAGCTCTTGGTATTATTTAAAGCTCCCTACTTCATACCTCACTACAACAGAAAGGCAAATTGGATTTTTGGTTTAAAATATATTTCTTGTTCCTAAAAAACAAAACAATGCTTTATTGTTATTGTTGTTTGGTTAATAAACCTTTATCTACACAAAGAAGGTAACAGGACATGTCTGAAAACAAATTGTAGGTCAAATTGCAGTCTGAACAACATCTCAGAAATCAGCCTGAGAGCCATGTTCTTTTAACAGGAAAAAGTGTAGTAAATAGTATGTCTGTAATTTGCAGTCTCAAATAGGTGGGAGCTTTCCTTGCGCTACCAAACTATTCTACCAGATAATCATTGCTTGTAATATTTTGTGAGGATTAGAATTAAATTAGCTACTAAAACTTAAGGAAAAGGTAATCAAAAGAAAATTATACCAAGTTAATTCATAGGGAAATGCTACAGGCAATAGAGTTCTGTAAGAGACAGTCCTTAGTTTAAGAACTTTTACATTAAAAAACTTGAAAAGTGGTAAATTTTTAGAGTTTCTTTATTTGCATTTAAAAGGAACTGTTGACAACGATTCACTGAAATGATCCAAGTGGGAAAATACAGCCAACACTGCTGAAACATGTATACTGAGCAAAACTTCTTAGATGGCTACTGACATGAAACTGACTGTTCCAGACTGTTCTAAACACATGTGGTATAGTTAACAATATTCAATCACATCTCTTTCCTGAATATATAAAAATTAAAATACCAATTAAAAAACTAATATATCTTCTCTTTAAATGCTTCTTACAGATACAATCTTAGTATTATTTAATAGTGGTAATTTAAAAGATTTATTTTGCTCACAAGGTAAGAGACAATCTACCAAAAGGAACAGATAGTCAGCCTATAGGCTCATAGTGCAAATAAAACGTTCAAGAATGCAGCAACTGACATTTCTAAAAATAAAAAACATAAAATTCTTAGAAGGTTCATGCAAATAACTGCACTAAGCAGATGGTCGAAGAACTAGAATGCTTGCTAATTTTACTGGCAACATCAATGGGACTCCTCATGTTTGCAGATTCACCTTGAACTCTTGTCTTAGGCTTTGTATTTGGCTTTTCCAGTTTCACTAATGACACAAATATGCTATAAAATAAAAGAAATTCACATTAAGAATGTATTCTGGAGAGATAAGAACAACATTAGAGAACGCTACTACATTGTCTGGGTTTCTGCCAGTACCTTTAAGAGAACAAATAAGCAGAAATACGTTCCATTAGTGTGGTTTCTTTGTCTTTCTATGTAACTTTGAAAAACATAAAGCTGGGCACTGAAGACATAACAAAATAGGGGCCAGTGTAGCTAGGTGATGGTGGCACAAACCTTTAATCCCAATACTGAAAGGCAGAAACAGATTCTCTGTGAGTTTGAGGCCAGCCTGGCCAAAAGAATGAGTTTCAGGACAGTCAGAGCTATACAGAAAAATCCTACCTCAAAAAAACACACAAAAAAAATAAGGGTCAGGGTAAGTGATTTTAAAAAGAAAAAATAAAAAACATGCTTTAAGGTAATGCTGTTCATGTAGTCTTCTTAAACTCACCTGAGGGACACTTGCCTCCAGAGTGGGAGGTGGGTATCTGAAGTAGAGTCCATTATAAGATTTAAATTGTTTATTCCTTACTTACAACCATATCTATCATGTGAAATAACAATGAGATAGTTATTGTATATTACAGCTATTCAACTATTTCAGCCAGCAAGAAGTGTCACCTTAGCCTGGCCAAATTCCAGTTCTAAGGACATCTGTACTTGACTACAGCTTTATGTGACTAATGGGAACCATCAGTCTGGTCAAATTATGAGGTGCTGGAAGGAGAAAACGATTCTTCCCTTTCCTAAATTTTTATGTGAGTTTTTGAAAATGAAATTGAGAAAAAAAGAAGCATTACTTACATTCAAATCCCTGAAGTACTCATTATAATCAAGGGCATATCCAACAACAAACTTGTCTGGAATTTCAAATCCAACAACTGTAAAGAATCACAGTTTATTATTTAGATAGAGAAAATAGTACTTTCAAACCTAATACTTGGAAATGTGCCTTCTTTACAAATGTTCTCTAAATTAACTCTAAACCATTTTATAGTCAACTTTTTCAGCTATAAGATGGATAAATGATTGACCAAAGGGCATCTACTTACAATCTGGCCTATATCCAACGCTTCGAGAGGTCCTTTTCACCAGCAAGCTGTTAATTACAAAATATGACGTGTGACATATGGAAAGACAACAAAGCATTATAAAAAAATCCATCAATGTTCTTAAGTAGTATTATCTGCATTTAGAATATGGTCAACTTTGCATACCCATAAAAAGACAGAAACTAAATCAGATATCACAAGAAGACAAGGCCTCTGACCAATCTCCACCTGGAACCTGGTAAGATGCTTCTGAGAGCAGAATCCTAACTATCCTCATGTCTGTTGAAGCATAGCTATTGAGGAAAATGAATGGGCTGGGGTGCCAATAAGCAAAGATGAAAAGATCTATATCCAGAATCCCTGAAACACAACCCCTAAACTTGTAAAGGAGGTGGGTAAGAAATGTTCTTTCATCAAGACTTTTAATAACTGGCTCACAAATGGGAACTTTAGGCTACAAAATAAGTGTGTTAAAAGAACCTTTTTGATTTTACTTTTTGCAGTGGAGATTGAATCCAGAGACTTGACCATGTTAAAAAAGTATTTTAACACTGAACTATCCACTTCATTTTTTAGTTAATTATATTTTCAATTGTTTGACTCTTACTAAAAACATAAGTTTTGAGCAGTTTTATTTTTTAATTATACTGCTGTTATTAAGTATTTATAGAAATCATGAATTTGCAAATGTTAATTTGATTACATAATTATATACAACTATAAAGTTAGCTGATTATCTGAATGCTTGCCTTGTATGCATATATAACCTCAACTTGAATCCCTAACATCATCAAAAAAAGTTAATGGCTTTTTTTCACAACAAAAAAAAATCACATACAAGGTAGGTCTCTAGTGTCCTTTTTCATCAGATTATCAAACTAGAACATGGACATGGATGAACTAAGTGACTGTGTGCAGATGTCACCAATTTTACATACTCTTTTTGTGCAATTCAGGCAATTTTAATCATGTGCAGAATTATCTGATCATTTCCACAATCAAGATACGTTGAATCATGCAAGGCTCCCTCTTGTATTCCCTTAGCTCCTGGCAACCCCTAATCTGTTCTCATTTGGATGACTTTATCATTTCAAAGTAGGTTATATAAGTAGAATCATACAGTTCTAATACTTTGTTTTTTGGGAGATGTCTTATTATGTATAAAAGTCTTGAAAAAGTTAGGAGATTTTAGGTACAACAAAACGAAAAACAGGTAAGCAGTTGAAGCAGAGTAAAAATACCTGCTTTGTGTACTGCTGAAAGTGTCATAACTGGTACAATTCTAGTAAGACTCATCTGAATTGTTGTGTATCAATATTGTTCCTGTTTACTGCTTATTTGATGGTACAGATGTACTACAGTTTTGTTTAAATTTTATTGCTTTTAATTCTGGGGTATTATAAATGGTGTGAATATTCGTGTACTGCGGTGATATATTTTATATTTAATAAAATCAGCCTGAAATATAAGAGAACAGAAGCACCCAGTCAAGCCATGAAGGTCAGAGAGTGGTGACTCAGGCCTTTAATCCCATCACTCAGAGACAGATATCTTTCTGTGTTTCTGTGAGTTCAAAGCCTAACAACCAAATATTAATAGCTCACATCTTTAATCCCGACTCTAGAATTATGATGCAGACTTGAACCCAGAACTGAAACAACTGGGCAAGGAAGATAATTAAGGCAGGAGTAGGCAGAGATTTAGGCATTCTGTAGGGATAACCAGTCAGGCAGAGGACTTTTGAAGATAACATTTACCCTGTTAGGCCTGAGAAATTGGCTGGGTAAAAATTGACTGTGGTCTATTTCCTCTATCTGATATCCCAGCTTTTCCCCACTATATGGCTCTGGGTTTTCATTATAAACTAACTAGCATATAATGTACAGATTTGAGTAGGGAGGTATGAGACAAGTATGAATGCTCAAGCTGTTTGTCTCAAATTCAATGTGATCCTCCTTGCCTCCATTTTCCAAATGCTAAGATCACAGCAGTGAACCACCAAACCTGGCTATCAACTTACACAGATTTTTATAAATACTCAGTACAACTTGTAAGGCCTTCTGATAATCATATGTGCAGTTTTTAAGAAACTGTTTTCTAGAGTGGCCATACTATCTTATATTCATATCAAATGATAACATTTTTTTATTTTGAGAATAAAACAAAACACACTTGTGTAGGACAACTATATTATCAAAAAATTATCCATGTATTCTCTGAGCACATCTCACCTCAAGCAAGACAAAAACTCACTGAGATACATTTGTACCATCTATCAGGAAAGTCCATGAGAATGAACTGCTCAAACAGGCTTTATTAAAATCATAGAGATTCAAAGACTTTAAACAGATACTTTGATCCTTTAGAAAGAGTTTATAAAAGCCAGTTATGGGGCTGGAGAGATGGCTCAGCGGTTAAGAGCACCGTCTGCTCTTCCGGAGGACCCGGGTTTGATTCCCAGCACCCACATGGCAGCTAACAACTGTCTGTAGTTCCAGTTCCAGGCAAACACCAAGGCAAATAAATAAATAAAGTTTAAAAAAAAAAAAAAAAAAAAAAAGCCAGTTATTTGGTCAGCAGTTAATTGGTTCAGTGGGTAAGGCTATTATTGGACCTGAACCAACAAGGAAGGTATAACAAACTCCTTTAGGCTGTCCCCCAACTTACAGAAGTCCATGTGGCACATGCTCACATCCCTACCACAATAAATAAGTGTAATTAAAAAAATTTTTAAGTAAGTTAATCATTCAGGAAAAAAAGAAAAAAAAACCTGAACTTCCCTCTACACAAACCCACAGATTAGTCAAAAGATTTTAAAATAAAAATAAAATTGTAAAAGTAAAAACAAAGCAAAACTCAACAGCAACAAAACAAAAAACCATACTACTTTTAACAACAAAACTCAACTTAAAATAACAGAAGTATCAACTGAGCTATGTATGCAAATCATCTCTCTACAACCTATTAGCTGGAAAATTCCCTATGCTTCCACATTCTCACCTATAAGGTAGGAACATAACTAAGGATAAAAACAAATATGAAAGCAACACCCAGAAACTATGAAAGCAACACCCAGATATAGCAAGAAAGATGTATGGGACTGCTTCGGAAAAAGGAAGCAGGCATTGTAAAATTTTAATGATGACACACAACAAGATGCCTTATACACCATTCAACCCTCAAGAGATTCAGATGTTCAGGGCCCAATGGTTTCCATTTCACAAGAGGACTCTATATCTTCTCGTACTACTCAGGACAAGTCTGATACAAATAGCATGCTGCAAAACCAACTGTTACCTGATTCTACATGTATGAGAGTTCCATATCTAAAAACTTGTATATCAAATTGGTCCAAAAGCACAAGCACCTGAGTTTGCCTCTTCAGTATTCACATAAAAAGGTGATTATGGCTGTAGGTATTTGTGGGCCCAGCACTATAAGGTTAGAGATGAATTCAAAAGCTCACCCACTAAACAATGTGCATGGCTAAAACTTTGAACTTACAGCTCAGTTAGAGACCCTGTCTGAGGCAATAGAGGAAGATATCTAATCCCAGTCTGGCCTTTGCATATGTGTACTTGCCTGCACATTGCATGTAATGTACGCGTGCACGCGCGCGTGCACACACACACACACACACACAATTATCCCAAGAAACTATACTAAAAATATACATATTTCCCTAAGTGATTCAGCATAAGTACTTAGATGACATTAACATTGTAATAGGTACTAAAGTATATGGGAGAATATGCTTAGGTTCTATGCAAACACTTGACATTAAAAAAATTAAATAACATTTATTTTCTTTGTGTGTGGGTTGGCAGCATGTGTTGTGGTACACACATGGATGTCAGAGGAAAATTTTTAGGAGTCAGTTTTCTCCTTCCATCATGTGAGTCCCAGGATTTGAACTCAGGTTGTCAGGCTTGGCAGCAGGTAACTTCACCCACTAAGACATCTTGCTAGCCCTTCTGACATTTTTTTTAAAGTGATGGTCTTGAACATCTAGGGAGCTTAGTATCTGAGGTGGTTCTGAATCCAAGGCCTTGTATATACTATATTAGACAAGAAGTTGACTATGATGAAAGGCTATATTAAAACATAATAAAATTACAAATGATAATGTCTAAGTTTTAAGATTACTTTTTAAAGGTAAAATAAACTGAAAACATTTATCCTTATAAAGAAGTAATTACTTAAGATTCCCAAATGAAGAAAACATTCTGCTTTAAAATGTCATACATACCTTGCAACCTTAACCATTTTGGGGTTGTGCTGCTTGACCAAGGAAAGCAAAGTTTGCATTGTTTTACCAGTGTCAATTATATCCTTTTAAAAAGAAAAGAGACATTTAATGGTAAGTGGTAAATAAAACCAGCATAAATTTAAAAAGTCAGACTCACTATACAAACATAGAATACCAGACCCTCAATATTCTGGTATTCTGTGGCACGATGTTATTATTTTTTCAACATAAACAAAAAAAAAATCTCACCACAATTTTTACACACAGATAGTCTGGAATTTGTAACCCATCTGGCTCTCAGCAAGCAGTGGCATTATCAGTCCCCAGAACTAGGTTTGCACAAGTGTGTCAAGGTAAAAAAAAAAAAAAAAAAAAAAAAAACCTCAACAACAATGAACTAAAATGGGTACATGTAAGCACTGGACACTCATGCAAATCTTTTTGTTGTTTTCACACAGGGTCTGGCTATGCTCAGGCTGATGGCCCCAATATCAAGATCCTCCTGCTTTAGCCTCCTAACAGCATAAACTACCATGTTTAATTCTGTAAAATTATATTAGATATTTCTTTGTAATTTCAAGATAGAGACTCTTTCATCCCAAACTCTGATACTGTGAAAAACAATATTTTGTATTGTGTTTGAAGGCATCCAAATTGATAAATTTTACCATATAAAATGACTTTATCATGGATAAAAGCATTTGCATAACATCCACTGGGCCCCAGATCTTTAGTACTACCCAAAACAAGTATCAGAAA
This sequence comes from Sigmodon hispidus, assembly GCA_004025045.1. Taxonomy (NCBI): domain Eukaryota; kingdom Metazoa; phylum Chordata; class Mammalia; order Rodentia; family Cricetidae; genus Sigmodon; species Sigmodon hispidus. The sequence continues at coordinate 48,023 of PVIH01003138.1, read as the reverse complement.
ACAAATAAAAATCCATAAAGCAGCATGGGCCACAAGAAATATCAGGACTAGAGATTTGTGAAAAATGAGTATTATAGAGTGTAGCAGGCAGAATATTGATGAACACCAAAATTACTGCCCCCTAGAGTACACACTGGAAGAACTTCTACCTCTTCCAGGTAATCAGGATCCATTATGTGAGAAGCAGAGGCAGAAGGATCATGAGTTCAAAGTCAGCATAGGTTACACAGTAGTTCAAAGCCAGTTTGGAGGCCAGATATGGTGACACATAACTGTAATGGTAGCATTCAGAAGGCAGAGGTAGGTCGCCCTGGTCCACACTGTGAGACCCAAGCCAGTTGAGGTTACACTAAGACTTGGTCTCATAAAAGAAAAAAAAAAGCCATCTTGGGCTTCACAAGAAGAAAGGAAGGGAGGGGATGGGGGTTCGGGGGAGGGAGGGAGGGAGAAGAAGAGAGGCAGATGATAGTAGATGCTGTTATCCCAGCACTTGACTTGGGAGGTGCAGGCAGGTAGATAAGAGTCTAGCCTGGGCTATTTAGCTATCTTTCTCAAAATGAACAAAAAACTGAGGGTGGAGACTAATGGCAGGACACTTGTTTAGAATGCTCTGGGTTTGATCCCTAACACCACACATAAAAACAAAGAGGTAAAATTTCCTTTGTTAAAAAACAAAATAAGGAAGGACTGGAGAGGTTGCTCAGTGGTTAAATATACTATGTAACCATGAAGACTGGAGTTTAGATCTCAGTAGTCACATAAAACCCAGGCATTTTGTTCCCATCTGCAACCCAGTTCAAAGAAGGCAAGAGGCAGGAGGATTGCAGGGATTTGGTGGCTTCCAGCCAATATAAGAAAATTTGAGTCCCAAGTTCAGAGAGAGAGAGCCTGTCTCAAATGAACAGACAGTGCAATAGGGTAGGGAATACATCCTCTTCTGGCCTCTGTACTTGTGCACAGACATGCATACTTGCACACACATACATAATACACTCAGACATACAAAACACAAGTACAAAAGCACAGAAAGCAGAAAGAAAGGGATTAAAAAAATGAATAAGCAACTGGGGGCAGAAAAATCATGCTCGAAAAATGATGTTCTGGAAAATATAGAGAAAATGAAAAGATAACAGAATGAGGTTGGCATGCATTCTGAAGCCACATTGAAGATCTATTAAAATGTTTACTGAAGAATTGAGGAATAGTGTCAAGGCAGGAAGATGATCACAAACAGGTGTATAGAGTTCAGTAAGGCAAATATGAAATAGAGACCACAAAAAACTGAAGAGGTATGTGCATAGGCTGTTAATGATAATGAAAGGAATAGGAAGTTGACACGGAAATAAAGATTTTATGTAGGATAGCCAAAGAAGGCCTTAATGAGTAAATGACTTCTGAGTAAATCTATGTCTCTTAAAGCTTAGCATGCATCAGAATCAGCTCAAAGTTTGCTCAAGAAAAACTCACTGGTTTTCATCATAAAGATTCATTAGGACTTCTTTGTTCATAATATCTTAAACTTTTGTAAGATACATCTAAACATTTACTCAAATGCATTTCATCTTAGAGCATTACATGTTCTAGGTCTTAGGCTGTATAAACTTCAAGACCACTCTTTTTAGTTAGGATGTGGTTTGCTCTCCAAATGCCCATGTGCTAGAGGCCTGATCCTCAATGGTGATATTAAATGTGGTAATGCTTTTAAGAAATGGGATCAGGGGGCTGGAGAGATGGCTCAGAGGTTAAGAGCACTGACAGTTCTTCCAGAGGACCTGAGTTCAATTCCCAGCAAAACCACATGGTGGCTCACAACCATCTATGATGAGGTCTGGTGCCCTCTTCTGTAAAACTGTATGCATAATAAATAAATAAATCTTTAAAAAAAATATTGGCTGAAACAAAACAAAAAAAAAAGAAATGGGATCAGTTCAGGTGCAATGGAGTATTTATAACCCTGGAACTTGGGAAGAGGAGGCAGAATATTCAGGACTACGTGGCCAGCCTTGTCTCTATAGTTAATTCCATGCTAGCAGGGCTACCTGAAACCCTATCCTTAACAAAAAAAGAGTGAGTTATTAGGTGACTCAGAGCATCCCACGGAAAATAATTCAGGGGTTCAGACTAACCCCTCTCTGCTCTCTGGCTCAGTCCACCCGGGGATCCCCTCGTGCTGCTCATACTCTAGCATGATGTCAGCTTCCCTGGTACAGCTCAGTCAAAGCCTGTTACCAAAGCTGCCACTATACTGTTGGGACTCTTGGAGCAATGTTTTCCTAATGGCTCACCAGTTTCTTTACTATCTGCCTTCTCCCCAATGCCCTTCTCTTGTTATCACTCCTAACTAATTCACCTCTATCAAACTGTTGATCTCTTCATTCATCTCCTTTCAAATTCCTGGAAGTTACTAACCCTTCTTTAGATAATACCCTCTCCCATATACACATACTTACAAATAATAATAAAAAAAGAGAGAACAACAAAAAAAGATTCATTAGGTTCTTGGATGATGCCTTTTGTTTTTAGGGATCACATTGAAAAGCAATGTGCTACAGACAGTGAAAATTTGAGTTTTTACTCTACTCACTGCCTGGTAACCTTGGGAATCTGTTTTCCCTTCCAACACTTGTTTCTACATCATTTACATAGTAGCTGGCAAAGGATGTACTGGATAAAGGTGACTGGTATTACATACAAAGTACTCAAGGACATAATAGCAAATAGAAAATAACTCAAACTATAAATATTTTTCTTCTTTTATAAAAATATTTGATACTCATATTATTTAAAATGAAATAAGAATTTTATAATGTTCCATAAAATAAAATTTAGGACAGTTAATCACATATGCACACATAACCTTCTATATAGTTATAGCTAGAAAAAAGACACCAAAAGATGTGTAACTGTTTTCATGAGCAGCAAAATATATCACTTATCCTTTTTTGTTTGTGTGTTTTTTTAAAAAAAACAACAACACAAGGACTCTCTAGTATCAAACTCATTATGTAACTCAGACTAAGCTAAATGGAATTCAAGAGCCTCCAGAGTATTTGGGATTCCAGGCATGCTCTAATGAACATGGCTTCTCTAAGTCTTTAGAAAACACAAGTGATCCCCCATTAAAACAGAAAGATTTTTCTCCCTGACTTACCTTTATTACAATACATGTTAAGTTAGAAAATTTTAAACAGTATATTAAAAGTGAATGAAGAACTTACTTCAACAATCAAGACATTCTAGAAGAAAAAAGAGAAATAAAAATTAGTACATGAAGTAAGATATATTTCCAATAATCAGTGAAATCATATAACAAACTTTAAGAAATTTCACCCACTCTTGCTGACAAGTATGTGATATTTAATCCTATTTGAAACAAGTATGCTATTAGAACTTAGTCTGTAATATTAAATCTTTCATAAAGAATATCTTGACCATATGTTCATTTTTATAAAGCTTTTAATTCTTAATGCAAGAACTTAGGCAACTTGTGAAATTTCTCTGATTCTCAGTGTCCCATATGTAAACTGAGAAACCTGAACCAACAGACCTTTTATATATCTTGACTCTACTATTCCAAGAACCGTAATCTGTATAAATGCCTCCAAAATCATGTATTTAACATAACAGAGAATGCAATTAAAATGTATTTTTCCCATCAAGCTAAAATTAGTATGGTTGTACACATATCTGGTGGACTACACAAAGGAAAAATACTAATATTTCCTCTTACCATTACATTAACCCCTAAACCCATTCCAATTCACTCTTCTCTTTTCTTTAATCTGTAGCCCAGTCTGGCCTATAACTCATTATGCAGCCAAAGCTGGCATCAACTGGCAGCAACATTCCTCTCTCAAACTACTGAATGTTAAGATTACAGTTATGATTTACCATGCCTGGGTCCTCACTCACTCTACTTTCTGTGTTTATGCTAGTTAGAGGAACAAGGCAGCATTTTACATGCACAGATATAGTCTATACTGTATCTATAGTTCTCAATGCACTCTGCTAAACAACCATAATATTGTAATTATGTAATATAATAATTGTAATGTCCACTGTTATTGTAAGCTAGTGGTTATCAAGGTAAAGTATGTAGCATCCACTGGATTTCATGAAAATTCAACTTTTTCAGCTTGTGGTGGTTTAAATGAGAATGTACCCCGCCCCATAGACTCTTACATTTGAATGTTTGGTCTCTCGTCGATGGAACTGCTTTGGGAAGGATTAGTCATTGTGGCCTTGTTGGAGGAGGTGTGTCACTGGGAGTGGGCCGAGGTTTCAAAAGTCCACACAAACCCCAGTCTCTAGTACTCTCTGCATGCAATTTGCAGATAAAATATAAGCTCTCAACTACTGCTCCAGTGTCATGCTGCTAGCCTGCCACCACGTTACCCCTCCAAGATGGCCATAGACTCACCCTCTGAAACTAACCAAGATCCAAATTAAATGCTTTCTTTTATAAGCTGCCTTGGTCATGATGTGTCTTCAAAGCAATAGAAAAGTAACTAAAGATATACTGCAGATCATTCCATAAACAAAAAAAATGGTCATTTTAAAGTAAAGCTCAGAATATGCATAGAAAAAACATCTAAATTTGGGGCAATCTAAAGGCATAAACTACAGAGCAAATGAATAACATTTCTATGTTTTTATCATGAATTCTAAGTAAACTAAAAAAATATTAATATACTGATAAAAATAAATCATAGCATAGTGTAAAAAACAGATGCTAGACTAAGACATTGGTTTATTCAAATTGTGGTTCTAGTTATATGACTAAATTTCAACATCATCCAACATCTCCCTTACAGGACAACTATGAGGATTACATGAAATAATAAACATAAGCTACTAACTACTTTGTATATTTTTAGTGAAACTGAATATATAGTTAATTCATGAGTTAGTAATTATTTCTCTATCCACTATGCAGTTTTCTCAACCTTTTCTATCCCCTATTTTGAACATTTGAAAGATAACAGTTCCATTAATAAGAGGCTCACAGCAGCAGTAATAGCTGCTGCAGTATTATAGAATCATAAACTGATGGGCTTCTGGAATACAGACTGGGTTACCGAATTCTAATCTTGTGACCAACACTAAATAACTTTGGTTGAGTCTTAAGTATGTATTTTAATGTATAAAACTCATACATTTATTAATGTTTTATTACGGAGGTTGAACACTGCTCAAATGTAGAAGTCGAGTCAACAGGCTAAGTAAGTGGCAAGTGTCTTCCTGCTGAACCCTAACAATAGATTTTAGCATAAAACAGCTTATACAAATCAGCAAAGTCCAGAAAGATTGAAATCTGTTCAATGAATACAGAACTGTACTAGACTATTGCTTCAATACAGAGACTAAGAATTGCTACCACTGAGAGTTTATGTCAAGTTGCTACATGTCAACTTAATAATAAGAACAATGAGGCTCAGGAGTCAAATGACTTACCTAAAAGTAGTCAACAAAGACAAGTGCAAGGGGAATGATTTGAATAAAGACAGATTTTGGATGCAAAGCCTATATTCTCAAGTATTAATGGAAAAATATTTGTGTATGTCTGTACTTGCACATACATAAGATAAATTTCCACCAAAGAAAAAATAAAAATGTTTCAAATAGACCCATAATCTCATCAAGATTTAATTCTGCTTAATTTTTATTCTTTAATTTTTCTACAATATACAGAATCTACTGTGACTGTCATAAAAAGTTATTTTAGAGAAGCAGAGATCTGTTTAAGATCACAGAGCTGTGTAGTGGGACAGAACCATTAGGTGAAAAAGACAAGGTCAAACTAAATCACAGAAGGCCTCAAAGACTAGGCTCCTTGCAGCACTGAAAACTGATTATAGAAGTGCAGGTTTCGAATGGCTTCTAAATATGGACAAAGCACGATGAAAGGGAAAGCGGTCTGGCAGTTGTACACCAAATGGACAGGAGAGAGAAAGAACCAACACATTACAACTTCTCCTCTGAAGTTTCTAAACACCGTTGATGGCAACATTAGTTTGCCATGACCCCAATACAGGACTATAGAATTTCACAAAATGTTTAATGTTAAAGTTCCCCTTCACAGATTTTCAGTGAAGTTAACAGTGAGACTAAAATCTAAAAGCTAGAGAAAGAGCAAGCTTTGGTGTGTGCATTCAAGCTCTTCTACTTCCTGGTTGTGTGACTCTGAGATTGTGAGACAGTTTTCATCTCATAACCCCATGTAGTTTTTCAAACTGTAACTATATTGCTTAATTTCCTGATCTGCAGAATGGGGATATAACTTCCCTCACCAGATTATTGTGTAATTTACCACAGTAATAATTTATACATGGCACAGTGTTTGCTAGTAAACAGTAACTAGCATCTTAGAAAAGATATTCAGTCCAGTATAGGGGTTCAAGCTTTCAATCCCAGCATTTGGGAGGCTGAGGCAGAAACTCCACCATGAGTTCAAGGCTTGCCTGACTTACATATGACATGTTGGGATGGTGTGAGCTACAAAGTGAAACTCTGTCTCAAAAAACAAAACAAGTGCTGGTGAGATGGCTCAGTGTCAAGTCTGATAATGTGAACATAATTCCCTGAAACGTACATGCTGGGAGGAGAGAACTAACATATCATATAAGTTGTCCTCTGACCTCCACACACTTACGCATGTCACACACACAAAAATAAACCAATGTTAAAAAGTAACAGAATAAAGTAAGAAAACTCTACAGATTTCTCACAGTAGATTTGAATTTATTTGCAGCAATTATTTATCAAAAAATACTACAACTCTCCTAATATTTTATCACTTAATCTTCTTAACTCTGAGGTACGTACCACTACCATTTTAGCTCTACATATCTCTGAGACACACGGGGTTAAATATCCTTCCCAATGTCACAGAGTTAGGAAATGCTGAGCCAGGTTTTTGATCATGCTATCAGATTCCACAACTCACATTTTCAGCCACCATATAATACTGATTTCCTATCCTTTTAAAAATGTAAGTGGGGCTAGAGAAATAGCTCAGTGGTTAAGAGTGCTTGATGCACAATCATTTATACATGGCAGAGTGTCTGAAAGTAAACAGGAACTAGCATCTTAGAAAACATATTCAGGACTGGATATGGAGCTAAGATATATAAAACATATAAGGACTGAAGCTAATATCCCAGTATCCATATAAGCAGAGTATCCTACAAATGCCTGTAACTATAGCTCTGTCAAATCTAACACCTTCTTCTGCCTGCTGTGCGCATGCACAGGCTTGCATACTGGCATACACACAGAGAGATATATCAAAAGAAGGCGATGTATAAACAGAAGTCTTAAAAATAAAACTACATGTGAATCTTTTTTAAAAGACTGCCTTTCTCCCCATTTGCATTTTCTGAAGGATTCCAAGTTAGCTTTCAAAGAGGTATTACAGAAAGCAGTAATTAGCAATTTGGTTTTTTTTTTTAGTATTAATGTTAGATTCCGCTGTTACTTGGCTACACAGTCCAGAGAATAATAATGAACTATATAAGGTACTTTCCAAGAGTTAAAAAATTGTTTATTTATACTAATAAAGTAGCTCTGAGTGAGTGATTGAAAGCAGTTACTAATTTATTCTTGGTATAAAAAAATTCTTTCCTTCCCATTCAAGATACATACCTTTCCAGTTAAAGTTGAGAGATCATCTCCACCAATAACTTTTATGTCCCCTGTTGATTGATCGTTCTAGTTTAAAAAAAAGCCTCATCATTGATATGCATTTTCTGTGTACACACAAACTTCTCAAGTTATCAGATGTAAGCTACAAAATTTAAAAAGTTAGCTATCTAATGGCCACATGATGGTATTCTAAATTATATGAATTGTAAGAATTAGGTTTCTAGAAATGAATGACTAGGTAATTTTTACATAGAGATTAGTAAAAAATTAAAGATCCTAATTGGCCATTACTGGGCTTTGATGTTCTGAAGAGTCCTAAAAATAGAGTACACCCATTTCTGAGTGAGCATAGTATAGCTACTTATCAATCAGATATTTCTCAGCCACAAAGGACAATTTATTAGCATGGCAGGTGTCTGCTTCTGGCCCTGTAACATTCCTGTGAGTCATACAAGTTGAAGGAGCTGGTCTGTATCATATCCAACCCCGAGGATATGCCCCCTAAAAGTCCAGCCCATATCCAAAGTCATCTTCAGAACTGAGAAACCAGGTCTGATTACTAGACTGTTAGAACATACTTCTTAGGTTTTCACTTTCTGCTCTCATAGAAATGAGCAGAAACCCTTATAGAGGTTTCAAAGGAAAGCACTTAAACACTCAGTATAGCTGGTGGGAATAACTATAATTTGGATGTGCTGGATTCAAAATGGAAAACTGAATAGAAAGCAGATGACTAAGAGTCTGGACTTGCTCTACTGGGACAGTAACAAGTATCATAAAGCTACAGCAATTACCTTGTGTCAGTCAGCACAGTGACTGACAAAAAGTTAAAAGAATCAATTAAAATCCAGAAACAGACCCAAAAACATATGACAATTTAGTAGTATATGACAAAGATGGTATTTTGAGTCAGTAATTAAAAGATGAATTATTCAACAAATGGTGTTTGGTCAATTACTTATCCATTTGAGAAAAAATAAAGCATGGTCCCTACCTCATACCATTCACAAAAATAAATTCCAGATGGGTTAAAATCTAAATGTAAAAAATAAAACTATAAGTGGGTTGGAAGAAAATATAAGAAGATATTTTCCCTTGCATTCTTAGAAAGGGCAAAACACTAGTCATGAACCCCAACTGAAAAGATCTATAATCAATATTCCTAATGCACATTATACTTCAAAATAAGAACCCATCTGATGGAACTAGAGAAATAGCTCACCAGTTAAGAACATTTGCTGATCTTGCAATGGACCTGGATTCAGTTCCCAGCACCCATATGGCAGCTCACAATTGCCTGTAACTGTAGTTTCAGATGATCTGATCTCCATTTTTTAGTCTCAAAAGCATCAGGCATGCACATGGTGCACATACATACTGGTATTCACACATATACATAAAGTAAAATAAATGCATCCTTTAAAAAAAAAACTACTAGAGCCTAGTGGTGGTGGTGGTCAGCCTGGTCTACACACCAAGTTTCAGGACAGCCAGAGCTGTTACACAGAGAAACCCTGTCTCAAAAAAACAAACAAACAAAAAAGAACTACTGGAAAAATATCATTACAGAGTTCGCTCATCCACATTCACAGAACTTAGGCCCAGTAATATATCTAGGGCAAACAAATATTCAAGTTGTTGGTTGGAATACAGAAACCATTCTTTTGAAAAGAATATAGTAATGCCTATTAAAATGACAAGCATGCACATCATTTGGTCTCACAATCCCATTTCCAAGAATCAGTCTCACAAAAATATTCACAAACATGCAAAGGAACATTAAAGGATGCTCAGTGTATCCATTATTCATAAAAAAGAATCAACATGTCTTTTATCGGGGAATTAAGTTAGAGAATTCTATGGAACTATTTTAAAAATCACAAAATCTAATACATACTTATATGCATTAATACTAATTAACAGCATCAAGTAGCAGATCAATATGTTATCTATAAAATATATATTTTTTTTAAAACTTTATTTATTTATTTATTTTCCTTGGTGTTTGCCTGGAACTGGAACTACAGACAGTTGTTAGCTGCCATGTGGGTGCTGGGAATCGAACCCGGGTCCTCTGGAAGAGCAGACGGTGCTCTTAACCGCTGAGCCATCTCTCCAGCCCCTATTTTTTAATTTTTAAACTATTTTTATTCTATATTTAAAAGCATGTTGGGGCAGATATTGGTGATATATATCTGTAATTACAGCTCTATGAAGGCTGAGGAAGGATTCAGGGTTTTAGATCACTTTGGGTTACCTAACAAGACCCTTATCTCAAAATATCATTTTTTTAAAAAGATAGTTGGGTGATGGTGGTATATGCCTTTAATAAATCCCAGCACTGGGGAAGCAGAGACAGGTGGATCTCTGAGTTCAAGGCCAATCTGGTCTACAGAGCAAGTTCTTGGAAAGCCAAGATTACACAGGAAAAACTCTACCTCAAAAAACAAAAAAAATGATAGCTCAGTTGGTAGAATGTTTGCTTACCATGTGTAAAGGAAAGTGGGAGAGGAACAAAATAAATAAAAGCATACTACTAGTATATGCCATAAACTAAATGTTTGGTTTTTAATGTAATTTTGTATATTATTTCTATTAGTCTAGCCTAAAACCCAGAATTTCAAACACACAGAACTGATTAATGACAAAAAGAAAAAGAGCTGTACAAAACCTGAAACAAGTTTAGCAGGAACTAAGAGGTCTCCGATGTAATAACAAACCTTGATAAATACTGACACCTTCTGTACAGAGGTGGTATTACAGTCCATCACCAATTCCTTTTTGAAGGGAAGGAGAAAAGGAATGGAGATGTGATCCAAAGGCTATGGCTATAGGATCTGAAATCGTACTGAACACTGGTACTCTAAGAGTGTTCAAATTTCCAGAGTCTCACTGACCTCAATTTTTCAATTTATGTTTCCTTGAAACTTTTTTAAAAAGAAAAACAGCTTCCTTTTTAAATGGAGCTAATAAAAAAAGTTCACTTAATAGTTGTATATGTAAGTGCTTATATAGTTTACAAATGCCATCCATGGCATCCATGTAAAATTACCTGAGTGGCCAGAAAAACTATAGCAACCTGCCCTCTTTCTAGAACTCACTGTACTCCTTAACTAAGTGCCTCTTTAGAGGTCTCATCTTTAACTATTATAGTAACCTCTATGGAGACTGGAATGAATAAAAGGACAGTCTTCTTCAGGTCTGTTCTTTCTTCTTTCTTCACTTCATTAAGCAGAAGTGCCCAAGGTATTCTTTATTCAGATATTACTGTAAGTAATCAAAAATTCCCAGAGGGGAATGAAGAAGTGACTAAAAACATTGGTTTTCAGAACCCAGGTTCAATTCCCAGCACGTCCATAGCAGCTCTTAACTATCTGTAACTCCAATTCTAGGGAGTCAGATGTTCTTTAGTCTCTGTAGACTTCAGGCACACGTGAGGTACACAGACAGACATGTATGTATGCAAAACACTCATACACATAAAAATGTGTTTTAATTCCCAGAGGATTTCAGGAGTCTAAAAATACAGTCTTAAAGTTTGTTTCTACTTGGTCTACCTCTTAATGGGGATGACAGGAAAGAAGTTTTAGTCCTAATTTTCCAAGCCTAGGATTTTTGAAAATCTCTAAGTAGCAACAAGAACTCCAGCATTAGAGTATATTTGCTTAGCATATTTGAGGTCTTGATTTATCCAACACTGAAAATAATTACAAATTTAAAAATAAAACTTAAAACACTACTGGTTTACAAACATCTCTTTCTCCCAAAATCTGATTTTTTTCTTCAACTATTTTAGTAGAATTTTTCAAATTGAAATAAAACTCAAAATAAAAGGAACATATTTACATACTTATAAAATGCTGTATTTTCTTGAAAGTTAGAGCACTGAGAACAGAAAATGTCGCCAAATATATAATACTGTATTTTCACTGTTTTAAGATGCACATTCATTCTTTACTACCTCTAAAAACATAATTCATGGCACCATACAACTAACTATAACTAGAGGTATTTTCTTTCTTAAAAGCACAAAAAATACAGTGTTTTTAATTACTGGGCTCCTTCATTTAATGAAGTAGATATTTGGAACCCCCAGATTCTCCAGATTCTTTCCCATCTAGGTAATTAAATAACATCTGGGTAACACTGATGATGTTAACTATAGTAGTATGTGTGTATATGTATACAGAGAAAAAAACTCTTTAAAATATTAAAAATACAAAGTGATAATAGGAGCTGGAGAGAAGGTTCAACAGTTAAGTGCATGTATTATTATTCTTGCAGAAAACCGAGGCTCAGTTCCCACACCCACATGGTGACTCACAAACATCTAAAATTCTAGTTACATGGGATCTGATGTCTTCTCTTGTCCTCTGCAAACATGAGGCACTCTCTGAGTGCACATATATACATGTAGGCAAAACACTCATAAACATATAAAATAAAAATAAACTTTTTAAAAAAGTAGAATATGGGATGACTTAGTTTGTCTGTAATTCTCTGCAGTTTTATTTTAAAAATAAGTATCTACTTTAACCAGAGAGTAGTGGTACATGTTTTTAATTCCAACACTCAGGAGGTAGAGGCAGTTGGATCTCTCAGTTCAAGGCCAGCCTGGCCTATGTATCAGAGTTCTAGGACAGCAAAAGCTACATAGAGTCTCAAAAAAAAAGAGAGAAAATAAACTACACAATCAAAATTGTAAATGACAGAATTTACATGGAAATATTACATTTATTTTGTTTCATCACATTGTTAATATTCTAAATCATTTCTGACACTGACAAAAGTAAAGTAGCCCCAGGCAGGTCAGTTCCTGTTTTTTGAAAAACAATTAACCCTAAAAATCAGATTTTACTTCAACTAATTTAGGATTCCTCTCAAAACTATTTAGCTCTAGAGAAATTATTTGCCATCAACACATACAGTCAGAGAAACCTCAAGTCTCAACAGCACTTAGGGTTTTTCAGTATGTGTATAGATGTTTTAGCTCTGTGTTTGTGAGTTCCTGGTGCCCCTTGAGGCCAAAAGAGAGCATCAGATCCCTGGAACTGAAGCTACAAACCACTGTGAGCCACCATGTGGGTGCTTAGGACTTGAACCCAGGTCCTCTGAAGACCAGTCAGTGCTTTTGACTACTGAGCCATCTCTCCAGTCCTATAATTTTCTTAAGACTTAATTATTTTTATTTTATCTGGAGGCTAGGACATCAGATCCTTTGGAACTGGAGCTACACAGTTGTGAGACATCTGAGTGCTAGTAACTAAACGTCAGGAGTGGTGATATTTTGTTTGTACTCTAACAAATGAAAATTGCCTGAAGATCAGAGGGCAGAGCTAGCCACTAGTTAACCATAGAGGTTAGGCAGTGGTGGTACACACCTTAAATTCCACCACTTGGGAAGAAGCAGCAAGATCAGGAGTTCAAGGCTATCCTGGGTTATACTCATGCCTCTCCACAAGTGCTGGTGCTCAGCCAATCTCTCCAGCTTTACTCAATAGTAATTCTTAAGATTTTTTTTGAAAAATGTCAAAATGCAGCCAGGTGTGGTGATGCATGCTTATACTCCCAGAACTTGGGAAGCTCAGACAGAAGGACTGTTTGAGTCAAGGAGTTTGAAACTAACTTGAGCAAATCATAAAACAAATCAAAATCCAGGTCAAAATAAGACAACAGAAAAACCATGTAAACATATCCCTCTTGTGTGACAACAGACAATCTTCACTTCGATGTTAGTCATGAACTACAGTGGTTAAGTACTCTGTGTTGTGAAGTAAAGTACCAATGAATTAGTAATAATAACAACGGCCAGAGTGGTAGCACCTGCCTGTAATTCCAGCTATTTGAGAAGCTGAGGTGAAATGAGTAAAATTTCTAGACCAGCCTATGTAATGAGTTCAAGGATAGTAGTTTGAACAAGTTACTGAGAAAGGGTATTAAACTAAAATTCTTAAAAAAAAAAAAAAAAAGGACTGGGATGAGGCTCAGTTGTAGTGTACTTACTCAGGACCTGGGTTCCATTCCCAGCATAGAAAAATGATAGAAATTACATTACAACCAAGTGAGATGATTATGTAGTATAGTTTACAAAATTTCAAAGAAAATACAAGCACAACTAGAAATGCCATATATATTTTTAAATAATATTTTTAAATTATACTTACACAGTAGCTCTTCAGTCTGATAAAATCTACAGTCATAGGAATGGATCTATCACTATTTCTATTCAGTGCTTTAATATAATCCAGCAGGTCAGCAAAGAATTTATAGCCCCCCTTCAGCACACAGAGGGCTACAATGTGATGGCCTCCCATTTCTTTCATAACATCTCGAGCAAGTCTTTCAGTCCTACAAAAATAAAATCAGTAATTGAAAAGAAGATTCCAAATACTTATAACAAAAACCTCTTAAGCATTAAACTTCCATAGGACACATCCTTTGTCCCCATAAAGGAAATCCTTGCTTTATAAAATGATTTTTTAATAAAGTGGGGGACTTTTCCATATGCAAAGGATAAGATTTGGGGCATAGGGTATTATATGAATCCTAATTGGTCTTAATAAAAACCCTGAGCCAGACATTGGGGTAAATGTTCAAAGATAGAAGAGACAGAAGAACAAGCCACTAGAGAAACTTCTCACCACTACTGAATCCTCAGGTCAAGAGGGGAGGATCCTCTATCCATGAATCCTCAGACTGAATGCATTGAGTCCTTAGTTGAAAGGGAAGGGAAGAGGCGCTAGAGAGATGGCTCAGAGGTTAAGAGCACTGACTATTCTTCCCAACATCCTGAGTTCAATTCCCAGCAACCACATGGTGGCTCACAACCATCTATGGTGACATCTGGTACCCTCTTCTGTATACTGTATACATAATAAATCTTAAAAAAAAAAGAAAGAAAGAAAGGGAAGGAAGCATAGGGCCAAACTCTTTTCTCTGCCCAAACCACATCACTTCTTGTCTCAACCTTCCCAGTGACGGGTCCACCACTGCCTGGCTTTGTTTCTCATTTGAACTGGATTATCTCTTGTAGTTCAGGCTGGTCTTGAACTTACAGAAATCCATACCTCTGTGGCTGGCTCTGTCCTCTGATACACAAATATCACCACAGTGAGGAAGATGACACAGGATCCCTTTACATAGCCCAGGCTGATGGTAACTCATAACTCATAATCCTTGTCTCTACCTCCCTGTGCTGAAAGTATAGATATATACTAACACACACACACACACACACACACACACACACACACACACACCTCAACCAAAATTAAATCTTGCTTGTCTTTAAAAACCAGGTACATGCTAGGCATGATGGTATCCTTGTCTCTACTTCCCTGTGTTGAAAGTATAGATAAATATTAACACACACACACCTCAAACCAAAATTAAATTTTGATTGTCTTTAAAAACCAGGTACATGCTAGGCATAATAGTACATGCCTATAATTCTAGCACTCTGGAGACTGAGGCAGAAGGATTGCTGAGTTGAAGGACATCTAAACTGCAGAGTTAAGTACAAGGTCACTTAGAGCTACACAATAAAATCCTGTTTCAAAGAAAAAAAGAGACACAGGTACGCTACAGCATTTATGACAAAATTTTAAAATACAAATAAAAACAAGATACAATTTTCAAAAATTACTAGACTGGCAAGTTTTGTTTAAATTATATTTCTCTAACATAAAGTATTAGAAGAGATTATGAGGAAAAAGGAACTCATATACCATGGGAAGTATAAAATGATGCAACCTTTTAGAGGCTAATTTGGCAGTATGAAAACATTTCAATAAATATCAAGTATAAAATGATGCAACTTTTTAGAGGCTAATTTGGCAGTATGAAAACATTTCAATAAATATCTTTTCCTTGACCCAGAATTTCTACCTGCCTAAAGCTGAGCAAGAGCCAAAATGTATATATAGGATATCCCATCTAATACACTCTGCTAAGTGCAAAATAATGGAGATCTTAAGTGTCCACCAACAGTACAGAGTTAAATCAGTTATGGTACATCCATGAATAAAATAGCCTATCACCTTTAAAATAAATGGGGGAGGCTGGAGAGATGGCTCAGAAGCTAAGGGCACTGACTGTTCTTTCAGAGGTCCTCAGTTCAATTTCCAGCAACCATACGGAGGCTCACAACCATCTATGATGACATCTGGTACCCTCTTCTGTATACTGTATACATAATAAATAAATCTTTAAAAATAAATAAATAAATGTGAGGGAACCTGGAATGTAGCTTAGCTGGTAGAGTCCATGCCTAGTACACAGAGTAGGTCCTAGGTTCTATCCACAGAACTGTGAAAACTGGGCATGATGACATACCAGAAGTTGAAACAGTAGGAAGTTCAGATCATCCTTAGCTACACAGTGAGTTTGAAGCCAGTCTAAGCTATCTGAGACCATATTTCAAAAACAATGTAACATGTAGGCCTGGTCACCTTTAATCTCCACACACGGGAAGCTGCCAGGGAGGACTGCTGAGTGGAGGCCAGTCTGGGCTGTACAGAAAGTTCCAAACAAGACTGAGCTAAACAGTGAGACCCTATCTCAAAGAGAAAATAGTTTATACACACACACACACACACACACACACACACACAATTATAAAATAATTTTTAAAAGATAAAACAGAACATGAGAGAACCAGATGGCAGAATGAGAGGGACAGAGAGGGAGAACAACAAAACTGATATCTTGACAGAGGGAGCCATTATGGGGTTAGAAAGAAACCAGGTGCTACGGAAACTCCTAGGAATCCGTAAGGATGACCGCAGCTAAGACTTCAAGCTAGTCTAACTTTCCTAGTGCTGGCATTAAAGGTGTGGGCCTTTAATCCCACCACTAGGAATTTTAGTGTCTAAACTGGCCTTCTCCTATAATCAAATGAATGACCAAGTTAATTGTCATTATAGAACCTGCATCTAGCAACTGATGGAAGCAGATGCAGAGATCCACAGCTAAGCACTGGGCTGAGCTCCCAGTCCAGTCAAAGAGAGAGAGGAGGGATTGTATGAGCAAAAGGGTCAAGATCATGATGGGGAAACTCAGAGATAGTTGACCTAAACTATTGGTAGCTCACTGACTTTGGATAGACAGACAGCTGGGAAACCTGCATGGGACTGAACTAGGCCTTCTGAATGTGGATGATAGTTGTGTGGCTTGGGCAGTTTGTGGGGCCTCTGGCAGTGGGACCAGAATTTATTTCTTGTGCATGAGCTAGCTTTTTGGAACCCATTCCCTATAGAGGGATACCTTAATCAGCCTTGATACCAGGGGGAGGGGCTTGGTCCTGCCTCAACTTAAATGCCAGACTCTGTTGACTCCCCATGAGAGGCCTTATTCTCTCTGAGGAGTGGATGAGGGGAAGCTGGGAGGTGAGTGGGAGGAGGGAAGGGGAACTGTGGCTAATATGTAAAAAACATAAATTAAAAAATTTTAAAGATAAAAATGTGATAGCTAAACATGTGCTAATATTAAAAATTCCAAAAAATTACTCTATGACAGTAACTCGTGTGTGTGTGTGTGTGTGTGTGTGTGTGTACACTTTAGACACAGTGATACAGTATATGTGTATAGGTAGTGTCGAGGTAAGAAATGTGTATAGCAAGCTATAATCTCATTTACAGACAGTCTAGAGGCTCTTCCAACCTCTCTTCAAAGTTTATTGTACTCACTATGGATTCTCACTATTTAGTCTCAAACTGGGTAATTAGTAAGACTTCCTGATGTTTCTCTTTTTGTGAAAAGAACATTAAAAATATAAAATATTAAGGCTAGAGAGATACTTCAGCAGCTAAGCACACTTGCTGTTTTCAAAGAGAACCTAAATTCAGTTACCAGCACTCACACAGTGGCTTACAATGGTCTGTAACTCCAGTTCCATGGGATCCATCACACTTTTCTGGCCTCCTAAAATGTATATGCTGTGGTGATATGTTATATATTTAATAAAAACAACCTGGAATATCAGAGGACAAAGCCATCTCTTCCAGCATTTATTTACTTATTTATTTATTTACTTACTTATTGTTTTCAAGACAGGGTTTCCTGTGTAACAGTCCTGGCTGTCCTGGAACTTGCTTTGTAGACCAGGCTGGCCTTGAACTTAGAGATCCTCCTATCTCTGCCTCCCAAGTGCTTAGGATTAATGGCATGCACCACCTCTGCTTGGGACATGTCACTACAACATGCAGCACATACATTCATGCAGACACTCACATATACAAATAAAATAATATTTTTTTTTAAAAATAGAAGACCTTTGTTCATTAATAAGTTGGCCTAGCTTATATGATGCTGATATAACTCATTTAAAATTATAATGTGTAATTAAAAAATGCAGATTAATAGTCATCTATAATAACCAAACTTATAGTCATATTAGTTAGGTTTTTATAAATATACAAAAATATATTTCAATTATATAGTAGTCTTCAAACACTTCAAAGACATGAAAAATATGACATTTAAATTATTTTGAAGGGGCTGGAGAGATGGATCAGCGGTTAAGAGCACCGTCTGCTCTTCCAGAGGACCCGGGTTCGATTCCCAGCACCCACATGGCAGTTAACAACTGTCTGTAGTTCCAGTTCCAGGCAAACACCAAGGCAGATAAATAAAATAAATAAATAAAGTTTAAATAAATAAATAAATAAATAAATAAATAAATTATTTTAAAAACTTAGACTTTTCTAAACAGTGAGACAGGTCTGCTCCTGAAAGCACCAATATATTTCAAAAAAATAATGAACATTAAAAAAACTTCACGTAAAATTTACTTTGTGGCAACAGTAAGCCACTAAACAAAAAACTGTTCTAATATTAACTGCTTGACAATATGCTGTATAAACTAGACATACAAGTTCCATAGAAAAGTGACCTCTAAACTCTGACAAAACAAGCCAAGATGGTCCTTCAGGTTCCTGCTTTACAAAAAACATTGCTAGACATTCTTCAAGACACACAAAAAAGCAACTGATAGACTGTGTCAAATTTCCTACATCACTGAAAGATATAACAGAGACTTTGGGCCATAAAGGCTAAAGATAAATGCCCCAACGTTATAAAAAAAACTTTTTGAGTAACTGTCCAGACAGACATAGGTCATCTCTGTCATTTTCTAGACTTTAAAAATTGTTTGCACTTCTTGTTTATTTACATAATAATATATCCTTCTGTAGTCTTTAATGTAGTTAGAAGTTTAATAATTATAAATATAGTTCTTTTTAATTTAAAAAATATATTAGACATAAAACTTTAGACTCACAATGATAAAATAAATAATAAAATATTCTCTTTAATTTTATAAATACAAATAAACTAGATATTATAACTATAATTCCTGCTTGAGAGCTGTTCTGTTATAATTTTGCTATATAAAAATTAAAACCTTCCTTTTTAATTAAACAAAAAAGAAAAAATGTGGTGGAATGTTTTCTATATGATATAAATAAAAAACTGTTTTGGCCCATGCACAGCACCGTAAAAGTGGGTGGAGAATCAGAGACAGCCAGGTAGGAGAAGGAGGGTGGAGTTAAGCCAGTGGCCATCCGTCCCCGACGAAGCAGCATGTAGGAGAAACAGGTGAGCCACGGGCTGTGGCCACATGGTGGGAAGATTAATGGAAATGGGTTGGATTAAGATAAAAGAGCTAGCTAGTAATGTGCTTAAGACATGGGCCAACAGTATAAAGTTAATATAAGCATGTGATTGATTGATAAAAGAGCTAGCTAGTAATGTGCTTAAGACATGGGCCAACAGTATAAAGTTAATATAAGCATGTGATTGATTTCTTTGGGGGACAAAAGCCGCGGTGCACCGGGTCCGCCGTGGGCCGAGCATGTCACAAACTCCGCCGCTGGCTGCGCCAGGTTACAAATCTCCCAGATCCAAAATGGGCAGGAAAAAACTTTCTATAACATCAACTACTTAACAGTTGCCAAGTTAGAATTAATACAAGAAAAAAAAACCCTTCAGTTTAGACAGGGGAGGTGGCTTGGTGGGCAAGAATACTTGTGCAAGTATCATGACCTAAATTCAGATCCCCAGCACCCATATAAAAACAAGGTGTGGTTGCATCTGCTTGTAACTTCAGCACTAGGGGATAGAGACAGACAGATCCCTGGGTCTTGCTAGCCAGGCAGCCTAACCAAATCAGCATGCCTCAGGTTCAGTGAGAGACACTGATGGAGAGCAACAGAATAGAGCACCCAATGTCCTTCTCTGGCTTTTACATAAATACATACACTATAATATACATTACATACATGAATATCATACACACAGAGACTTAAAAACTTAAAAACCCACAAAACTTCAATTGAGATCTTACAAACCTGTCCATAATTAGTCCATGAGGAATAAACACCTTTTCCAAATCCTCGACATAATGATTAGGTATACAGAATAAATCTAGGTCATAGCCTGGTTCGTCATCACTAATCTGAAAAAGAAAGATAGCTGTTTCAAATCAGAGCATTACAAGATACCCACATTTAATCACATTTAGAAAATAAGTCTTATCTCATAGATGAATTTAGGTATGAGAGGGTATGAAGGGCAGCTAATTATATATTTTTGTAACAAACTATACTTCTCTAAGAAAACCATGCATCTTATTGCTGAATAGGGTCAAGAATGAAAAGCAAAACAACATGACATAGAATTTCCTTCAGGTTACAAATAGAAAAAGATAAAAATTTAAAGAGATATGACAAATGTGGCAAAAAATATTTTACACATGAAAGGTTTGTATATGTAGTTTCTGATCCATATATTTTGAGTATATTTGAACACCGTGGGAATATTTATATGCAAGTGTATGTGAATACATGTGGAGTCCAGAGATTGAAACTGGGTCTAAAAAATGCATTTATGTTTTGAGAACACTCTCTTATTGAACTTGTTTAACCACATTGGCTAGTCTAGCTGGTCAGGAAGCCCCAGGGATTCCCCATTCTCTGACACCCTGGTGCTGGAATTATAGAAATGTGCTGTTTTTTATTCAGGTGCTGGGGTTCAAACCAGGTCATGAAGATGACACGGCAGGCACACTGAGCTATCTCCCCAATACTCTAAAATATTTTTAAATTTAACACAGTAATTTCTAATAAATTAAATTAAATTTCTAATAAATTAATAATTAAATTAAATAAAATAAATTAAATAAATAAATGAAAACTGCTGTTAACCATCCAAATCCTAAGAGTGCACTTATCTTAGAGTGTTTGTGTTTGTGTTTGTGTGTGTGTGTGTGTGTGTGTGTGTGTGTGTGTGACCAAAAAACCAACTGACCCTTTAAAAACCCAAACTCCCACAAGTATGTGATAGTTACAATCCATTAATAAGGTAATTTTACAGTAGATACTCCAATACTGTTTTGAGTTGTATCATATTGGTTATATTAGCATGCCCAGAACACAGCATACAAAATATTTAATGACATGGTTCCTCTAATGGCAAAATATTATATGACAGTTTTATAAATATATATGTAGCTATACACAAAAAAGTATAACAGAATCATAAAAGCAGGATAATTCTGTCAGCACACCTGTTAACCTAGTACTTAGAAAGTTGAGGTAGAAGTTTCTGAGTTTGAGGCCAGCATGGGGTACAATAATCAAACCAAACCAAAAATCTACAAAAACCTTTAAAAGATCATAAATTAATCTAATAAACACAATTTATTCAGAGAAATAAGCCAGGAAGGAAAAATTCTAATACTCACTCTTACATGATATTCAAGACTTTCAAACCCCATCTAAGAAGTTGGCAGTACCTGGAATGGTGTCATAGGAACTAGAGCATCAATCTGCACATAGTGCAGCAACTAATGCCAGCAACTTGGGAGACAAAGGCAGGAGGAGTATCACAAGTTAGAAACCAAGGTGGCCTATATAGTGAACTCTTGCCCTCTACCCAAAAAAACATCCAAACCAACTAGACTAAAAGAAAACCTGGGTGTATAATCTCTGGTAGTTTTCAAGGAATATTGGTCAAATCACAACTAAATCTTATATCAGTTAATTCCTACTTTCACTTTCAGTTAACACTGTGCTTTACATTTTTTGCTCTCTTCATTGCTTTTAGTTCCAAAGGACTATTTTGAGTACAGCCTTTGGTAGAATTTTATTTTCAGGTCTGCAGCATGCAGAAGTAAATTTTGATTTATTCTGAAATATACATGTATTTTTTTCATACAATAGAAAAAATTTGTTTGTGAAACATGGCAATTTCTAAAAGGAGGAGCTACTGTATCTACTTAACATTTACTTAATACTTACATTAGAACACTTTTACTAACAAAAACGGAAATTGGACATTTCTATCATAAAAAGAAAGAATATTTACAAGAAAAAAATTTTATAAGTTTTCTAAAGTAAAATTTAGTTCATGTTTTGGGAAAGGAAGACAAACTACTCAATTTTATAAGATAATACAATAAACATTCCTGCCAGGTTCATCAGAATGTGTGTACTGGTAATCTGAGAAAAATTAAGTTGGATAACTTTAAAGTACCTTAGGATCAAGATTAGACTATCTCAATGACTTTCTCGAGGCATAATCACCCCACCCCCACCCTTTCTGGCATAAATTTAAACCATATCATGCCCAGGAATTATCAGACTACTGAACCTACTAAAATGCCTCAGTGCCTAGTTTTCAGGTTCTACAGGTAACCAAAGAACTTCAAGTTCATCCCAGTCTTTTTATGTGTTTGAGACAGGGTTTTGCTAACTCCAGCTATCCTGGAGCTAGATATATAGACCAGGCTACCTCAAACTTTCTATGATCCTGCCTCTGTTTCTTGAGTGCTAAGATTACAGGTATACACCAACATAACCTACTCCCAGTCATGTATTCTAAGAATCAAAGCAGATCAGCAAGAAATAGTCCAAAATAAGAATCCTATTTCTGTCAACACACCAAACTGGTTTCAAATCCATTCTTATTTCTATTTGAAACAAATTTATATGTTAGGGAATTCTAATTTTATTCTTTTGATAATATTTATATTTTGTAAAAATTTGGTGCTTTTTTTCCAGATGGTCTTGGCTCTGTAGTCCAGGCTAGTCTGAATTTTATGATACAGCCCAAACTATCTGCAAGCCTAGAACAATCTTCTTCAGCTTCTTCAATGATCAGATTTACAGTTATGAGCCATCATATCTAGTTTTATAAAACCATAGTGATACCATTCTTCCCCAAAAGGCAAAAATAAAAACTCTTACTCCTATCACTTGAGATACTTGTGTTTGTATTCATGTGGGTGTATGAATGTGCAAAGGCAAGTGCACATATGTGGAGGCCACACCTAGCAATTTCTGCCCATTTAGAAGTTTGGACATGTTGATTATTAGTTATAAAATTCTATGATTTTTCTATTTATCCATTATTCTCACCTCTGCCCTTTCCTGTCTCTGTAGCCTACGCTGATTGGAATTCTTGGCAATCTTCTTGCCCTTGAATCTTACAAGGGTTGGGATCACAAGTGTGTTCCACTATACCTGACTTATTATAATACAAGTCTAATTCACAATAGTTTTCTTTCTTGAGACATCTGCATGAACTCAGGCTGGCTTTGACCTCATTATGTAGCTGAAGATGACTGAACATCTTCCTGACTGAATATATCCTCCTGCCTTTACCTCCCTAGTGTTGTGATTCAGGCCTTTACCACCCTGGTCAGCACACAGTTCATTTTAGGACTCAATTTCACTTAATCTAGTCTTGTTTGGACTCATGAACAATGCTTTTTAATATAAAAAGAAACAATCCTATTTGTGGACAATAAATTGATGTTCCAAAGATCATGTTAGCTTAGGTTCAATTCCTTTTTTACTATCATTTTTTATAATGTATCTATATTACAAGAAATCTTATATGTAAACCACAAGAATTTTCATGTGACTGCCATTATTATGAATGTGTACATAAACAGGGATTTGTGCTAGGCATGGTGACACAAACCCATAATCCCAGCACTCAGAAGACTGATACAAAAGAGTCCCAAGTTTGAGACCAGCCTTGGTTACATAGTGAGATACTAATTTAATTCAAATATATTAAAATTCTCTAAAAACATTAAAACAGATGATATGGTATCCTGAGATAATTTATATTATCTCTGGATATGATTAAACAACAACTATAATTTATTGATACATTCCTAAGTGTGAAAACAACTTAAACTAGTACTATGTTCATCTTCCAATTTTTTATCAGTCCTACAAATACATATATTGTTTGTTTCCCTTCTAAGAGGTAAAGCTCTGAGAAAAATTAAAATAAGGTAGTGTACTATTCAGCCCAGGAATATAATATAACCACTCTAGGCAAATAGGTCTTACTTATATCTACCATATCTGTAAGGATATGAGCTAACACCATTTTTCCTTTTACAAATAATGTGCATAGTAAAATAATAGGTATGTTCACTCTGGACAAAAAACCCTAAAGTTTCCCAGCGTCTGAATTCATATTAGCAACTATTTAAATGTTAGTAATTTGGCAGTCCCCAAAAGGAAAATAATTGAGTCTCAATATTACTAATATTAGTAGTAATTAACATTTTATGGGATCTATTAATGTTAGTAAATCCACATAACATAAAATTGCAGAAAGACAAAAAAAAGATAACTGAAAAAAAAAAGTAAAAAAAAAAAAAGAAAAAAATAATTACAGGAAGACTGAACACATTTTTAGTACCCCTTTACTATAGGGTACAAAAATGACAGATCATTGACTATCTAATTAAATATGGAAGAATAAACAACATTCCACTGGGTACTGGGTGATATATTTATAGTTCTAACTTTGTGGAAAGTTAAGGCAGAGCTAGCCTGGGCAATATGGCCAGATCTCATCTCTTAAATGACAGTATTTACAGCCTGCTGAGACAGCATAGGGGATAAAAGCACATGCTACCAAGCCTAAGAGTTTCATCCTCAGGATTCACATGATAGAAGTAAAGAATCAACTATGGCAAGTTGTTCCCTGACTTACACACACACACACACAAACACACACACACACACACACACACACACGTACACAGTGGCAAAAACACAAGCGTACACACACATACAGAGGGAGAGAAAAAAAACAGAGACAGAAAGACAGACACATATACACAGTAAATAAATAAAAAATAGTAAGTAAACAAAAAATTAAAATATCTTTAAAAACTATCAGAGAAAGGGTGTGGTAGTGCATGCCTTTCATCCCAGCACTTGGAAGGCAAGGAAAGTGAATCTCCCTTGAGGCTGAGGCCAGCCTGGTCCACATAGAGAGTTCCTGGACAACTAGGGCAATATAATGAGATGCTATCTCAAAAATCAAACAAAAATAAAAACTATAAGAACTAGGTGTGGCAGTACATGCCTATAATCCCAGCACTCAGGAGACTAAGGCAGGAGGGTTCTAAGTTTGAATCTGGGTTCTGCCCCTAGACAAAGAACTACAGGTAACTAATAACTGCTAGAAGAATTATCTGCTCCCAGGGAAGAGCCCCCTTATTGGTTGTTCACAGCCAAGTAATCAACCTTGAAACCATTTACACACAAACAAGAATATATGTGTATGTATACACATACGTACATATATGTATATAAAAAAAGAAGCTATCAACTTGAGAGTGGGAACATTGGAGGGATTCTAGAGAAAACAAATGGGAAGGGCAGGAGGGAGAAAAAGGAAGATGAAAGTGATATAATTCTATTTCAATGTTTAAAGAGTTGAAATTTGCCAAGTGTAGTGACACATGGCACATAGTCCTAGCACTTGGAAGGCAGAGGCATGCAAATCTCTGAGTTCAAAGCCAGCCAGGTCTACATAGTGAGTTCCAGGACAGCCAGGGCTATGTAGCAAGATCCTGTTTTAAAAAAACAAAGCAAAAATAATGTAAAAGTAAATTTTTTAAAAAAGAAAATGAATGAAATTTTAAAAACCTGTAAAGGTGTATGAATTACAAACTGCACAAAAATAAAAATAAAGAAAATGAAGATTCAATTCATGACATTCAGTTATTGTAATAATAAATTAGCTGGTTTTCCCCATTTTACATCTAAAAATGTTCAAAATAAAATATTAAAGCAAAATCCACAAGAGCTGGTCATGGCAATACATGCCTATAAAGAGACTTAAAGAGACTAGGATTGCTGAAGGAAGGACTCCACATGAGACCAGCCTGACCTATATAAAGAAAATCTGTCAAAAACTAAAATACACCAAGCCCCCAATAAAGAACCCAACCCAAATAACAGTAAGAAAACTATAAGGCATCGTTTTTTTCTGATATAATTAGTTCTTTTCCCACCTGCTACCATACTAAATAGATAAGATGGATATATAGGTAAGACAGTCAAAATTTACAGAAAGAAACCTACTTCTAAGAGGACTTGTTTCCATTTTTTGGTGATAATAGTTAATTATAATTCTTACTTATAAATGAATGTTAAAGACTGTTGACAATAAAATAGTGACAGGCAAGAAATACATAATATTTTAACCAATGCTGGGGGAAAATGGGCTAGACAGATGGTTGAGTGTTTAAGCGTGACTGTTGCTCTTGCAGAGGACTTCCCAGCACCTACATGGAGGCTCACGATCAAATGCCCTCTTCGGACCTCCACAGGCATGCTAATCATACATACACATACATGCAGGCAAAACACTTACACAATAGAAGTAAATAAATCTTAACAAATGAAAAAAGGAGCAGATGGATAGAAGTAGATCTTAGTCATAAAACATACATAGATCACCAAAATACACATATAGTCTCTCTCTGTCACTTACTCTCACTCTACCCCTCTCTCAGTAGCATGCCAGGCACAGTGGAATGTGTCTATCTCTAACATCCACACTCAGGAGGATAAAGCAGGAAGACTGGGAGTTGGGAGACTAGCCTATACCTACAAAAAAAGTCAGTCTCTCAAAAAAGACAACTTTAAGCCAAGAGTGGCGTATCATAATTATAATCCTAGAATGTGGAAGACTAAATCAGGAGGATTATGTTAGTTTAAGGGCAGTCTGGGCTACATAGTGAATTTCAGGCCACTTTGAACTACAAAGTAAGTGGTTGTTTAAAAAATATACAAAAATCATTTAGTGAGGTAAAAGCTCAATATATTACACTTTTATCTGGAACATGTCAAAATTCAAGGATATTCTACATGAAACAAACATACCTGATGTTTTGCATTAGTTTTCAAAAAACTTTTTCTTAAACCATAGTTAGAAGCAGCATGTTTTATATCTATCAGGTACATCTAGGGGCCAATTTCATGAAGGTGATCTAGCATATCATCTACCTTTGTCACCACAGTTATGTTAGTATTCATTTACACAACAGGTTACATAGTATATTAACTTTAGTGTATTGACATTAGATAAAGCCTGCAAAAACATTTGTCAGTTCCTAAGACAAAGAAAGTTATCTAATAAACAGCTACAATAGCTCCTAACTTAAATTTATTGGGTAAGGGTAGAATCTGGGGCCAGTTAACAGGTTCAAATATAGTAGCACTAAATGACTTAGGCAAGTAACAACTCACTCATCTGTAATGTTTTCAAAAGAATAAGTCAGGGGTTGGAGAGATGGCTCAGTGGTTAAGAACATTGACTGTTCTTCCGAATGACCTGAGTTGGATTCCCAGCATCCACATGGCAGCTAACAACTGTCTGTAATTCCAAGATCTGACACACAGTTATACATGCAGGCAAAACACCAATTCACATAAAATAAAAATAAATATTAAAAAAGAATAAGTCAGACAGGGGTTAGAGGATAGCTCAGCAGTTAAGAGTACTTGCTGATCTTCCAGAGGACCTGGGTTCGATTCCTAGCATCCCTATGACAGCTCATAATCATCTGTAATACCAGTTCTTGGGGATCTGATGACCACTTCTGGACTCATACATACATGCAGGCAAAACAGCTATGTACAGAAAAAAACAGAAATTTTTAAAAACTCAACTCAGTTAAAGGGCTTAGAATAGCAACTAGCACATAGTAAATACTATTTACATGTTTTTCATTCCTAACATGCAGACAATTTAGGGGAAGGAAATTTGCAAACTAAAAATACAGTGAATGTCTTGATGTTCAAACAAAACTAAGAATAGTTACTTAACAGTAAGAACTAATTAAGTGTAAGTACCATATCTCAAAACTTAAAAGCATCTGCAGAAATCCTCAGCAACTGAATAAAATGTAATTAAATAAAATTTGTTGCGCATCTATTGTATGTTATGGTGGCATTTACTTGCATAGTGGTGGCATTTACTTGCATAGGCTCCAGAGGCAGACTTAAGTTTGAGGCAGAGTTCCACCTTCTAAAATTATCCTTGCTTCTGGTGCTGATTAAAACCAGGGCTTAGTAATTAATTGGGGGTGGGTCTCTCTCCCCCCCTCCTAATAACTGTGTGACTTATCTCTGATAATGGGAACATATCATTGTTACAGGGTTATTTTAAAAACAAATTAAGATTATCTATGTAATCACAATGATGTCTATTATTACTATTCCCACCCAGGGACTGTGAAATGGTTATTTATTTGCATAAACTGACTTATAGTCCTTTTAATACCAGCAGCAAGCATCTCCGATCTAAGAAACCTTAAAGCCAGATGATGGCACATGCGTGTCTGTAATCCGCACACTGAGGCAGAAGTAAGAAGATAGCTCTTTAAGTTCAAGGCCTGGTCTACTTAGGGCATTAAGGGCTACACAACAAGAAATTTTCTACAAAAAAAGCTTGAGCCTAGGTAAAGATATTGGAGGCCATACTGAATCCTACAGAAGCAGGATTCCAAGTCATTAAGTGTCTTTGCCTTAAGCCACAATGTCTAATACGATTATGAGACAGCATTTTTAGGGCTCAAATGGTTATTAATTCACTCAACAAACTATTAATAAACCACAAACCAGGCATTTTGCTATATGCTAAAGCTACAGTGGTGATTGCTGCCCTTATAAAGCTTGTTTAAGGGCCAAAGCTGTTGGCTCAGTGGTATAGAGCTCACCTAGCAGGAACAAAGCTCTGGGTTCATTTCCTAGCATTGAAAAAAACCCAGCAGGGCAAGGTGGTGCAGCACTTAGGAGGCAAGAGTCAGGAGGACTGTCACAAGTTCAAGGCCAGCCTGGTGGTTTACATTGTCAATTCCAGATCAACCAGAAATACACAGTAAGACTCTTCCTGAAAATATCAAAATAAAGTTTGTGTAAGTGAGAAAGACAATCAACAAGTAATCAGGTAACTGCTAAATCTACAACTCTGATATTAATAAAGCATGATATGACATTTAACTAGTAGCAGGCTAAAGTATTTCATCAGAGTCAGAGCTCTAAGTTATTTTAGCAAGCAAGGTTGTGGAGGAGAGAGAGCAACTTGGTGGGTTACAAAAAATACAGCCAATGGGAGAAGAGGTAAAAAATCAGAGGCTGATGGGGGGGGGTGTCCTTTAGCCTAACAACTAAATCCTCATTTTAAAATTCCTTGCAGCATCAAGAGCATGAACATTGAGTCAAATGTATCTAAATCCCAGATCCCTTATTTTGGGCAGTTGGAAAAATGAGCTGCCTTTTCACTAGTCTCTTCAGGTGGAAAACAGGCATGCTTTTTCACTACCAGGGCCGCACCGCACATTCAATGGAGCAATTGCGCATTCCACAAATATGAATTATGACATCTGCAGAATTAGAGGCAAAGCCCAGGCCTGAACATACCCTCCTATGCGGTCGTCTAGGTTACGTGAGCTCCTTCCAGAGGGGCTGCGAAGCTCTCCCTGGCCGCTAAGCCCTAAACTTCCAGGGCTCGGTCTTTTCCCAAGGAAGCTCCCCTGCCTGCCCTGTCAGATAATTCTCGAAGTCGCGCTCCGCCTCTCCCCGCCTCGTGCCCTCTAGCCGCACAAGTCAAGCTCAACGCCATTTCCACCTTCCTGGTCCACACGCAGTCAGCCCTCTTGGGGCTCACTGGAAGGGCGGCGGACGCCGAAACCCGTCATTCCATCCTGCCCACCGCCCTCTTGGGACATCCAGCCAGATTTCAGGAACCTGTGACTGCCCCCGCCCCCGGGCTTCCCCGTGGCCCCAACTCCCATAGAGCCTCAGGGCCCCGACCGGCGTCATTAAACAGCCAGCCGCGTGGGCCTGGCAGTCTGCCTCTGCTGAAGAGTCCCCTAGCTCACCACGACGCTGGGACTGCGGGTCGCCATGACGGAATCTGTCGACTTGCGCTCGCGAAAAGCGGTTTGAGGAAGAAACCGGCGGAGGAGGCGCTGTGGCACGAGAAAACCGGGAGGTAAGGCCAACGCTCTTCTTCGCCACCTCGGCAACGGCTCACAGACGCCGCCGGCTAGGCCCCGCCCCTCTGCCCGCCCAACGCTCTTCTTTGCCTCCTCGGCAACCACTCACAGACGCCGCCGGATAGGCCCCGCCCCTCTGCCCGCCCAGGCCCCGCCCCCAGCGGCGTTACTGGGCGTTCTTCTGCGCGCCTCCACGAGCCGCTGGGGGTGGCCTTTCCGGCCAGGTGGCCGTGGGAATTTTCCTGTGGAAAAATCCAGGACTGGTCGTATCGTACCGTCCAGCCAGTTTCCAGTATTGTAGAGGATTCCCAAATAATCAAACCTAACTCAGCACGCATTATTTCCCTCCTCATGACTCTTAAACTGGTTCAGGTTCTATGCAAAGAACGTGGTTCATTAAGCCAGACTTCCCCTTCCCAAGACCTGCAAGGTGGCTGGCTTCCATTTTCCTAATTTAGGACCAGTACTTTCAAAAATCCTTACTTAGTTTTAAGAATTGAGACCTGCAATCCTAGAATAGCCAGATCAATGCACAAACACAAGAGAAAAAAAAACCTGCTTTCTAACCTTGTAAAATTGACTTCAAACTGCTTTTTGACTTTAAATAAAAGGAGCATTTTAAGCTGTGTGCAGTAACAAAAGGTTATATACCTAGCTACCAAGAAAGAGGGTTCACATATTCGACCTACCTGACTAATTTAGTAAAAATTTGTTTCAAAATAAAATTTGATAAGATGGAAAAGGTATTGAAAAAGATATCTTGCTCTCAACCTCTGGCCTCCTCAAGCTCCTTCACAGGAAAGAAATGCTGGCAGAGGTTCCTATGTTACCAAGTAAGGTGTTGTCATTGCTTCCATGTTCAATTTCAGTCAGCTGTGGTGACACATGCATAATTCCATCACTATGGAGGCAGAGGTAGGAGAATTGCAGTTAAGAATTCCTGACCAGCCTGGGTTACAAAGTGAGACCCTGACTAAAAAACAACTAACTAATGGTTGAAAAAAATAAAAATATCTGGGATACAGTGCAACAGCAGCATGTGGCAAGATCTAAGTTTAATCTTTTTTTTTAAGTTTTTATTTATTTATTTATTTATTTGATTATTATGCATACAGTGTTCTGCCTGCAGGCCAGAAGAGGGTACCAGATGCCATCATAGATGGTTGTGAGCCACCATGTGGTTGCTGGGAATTGAACTCAGGACCTCTGGAAGAGCAGACAGTGCTCTTAACCTCTGAGCCATCTCTCCAGCTCCCCTAAGTTTAATCTTCTACACCACAATAAAGAAGGAATGAACAAGTAAATAAGTAAAATGAGCATATTAACAAAATCAGTCTTTGTGGGATTAAAGGATTACAGATGCATTTGTGTGGACATTCATATAGTATATGATGTATAGGAACTGTAGTAGTTAATAACATTTATTTTTGTCTCCATAGTTTCCTACATGAAATTTGTTTTATAATTTGTGTATTCATTAGTTTGTTTTTGAGACAGGTCCTCCTAATATCCCAGAATGGCCATGAACTTCCTATGTAGCTGAGTGTGGCCTGGAACCTCTGCTCCTCTTGTCTCCACACCCCCCCCCCCCAAATACTGGGATTACAGGCAGCTAGCTGACTTTCCAATGTGGAACCAGAAAACAAAATCTGCCTCTGTTTCCTTTCCTATGTAACCAGCAGTTGCTTCCCCAATGCTACTCTTGATATCCCTGTTTTTATATTTCTAGCACCCATCACAATGCTCTACATGGAGTCAGTGGCCTCCCTGTTGTTAAGCATGCTGATATGACAGATGTGACAGTAGATTTTTGAAACTGGGCAAGTCATTGACTTCTCAGAACTTAAGTCTATTTCTTCTAAAAAGCTGAGATGATGGCAAGCACAAGGGTCTAAGTTTGGGTCACCAAAACCCATGTAAAAGTCTGGCATGGAGTCTCTAAGCCCAGCTCTGGTGGGACAGATGCGGGCAGCTCTACATCCTTGCTGGCCAACCAGTCTCGCTGAAATGGTGAACTAAATTGAGTGAGAGAATCTCTCCTAAAAAATAAGGTGGAAGGTAATAGAGGAATATGCCAATCATCAACCTCTGGTCTCAACTCATGCACACACACATACAATATGTGTATAGGTATGACTCCTATACACCTATACAATACATACAACTGAACATTCAAGATTTTAAAAATGTAAATAAGCTGGGCTTGCTGACTTGTACTTGTAGTCCCAGCTACTCTGGGGTGGAGGGAGAAAGATTATCCTGGCATTTTTAAACCAGCCTCAGTGAGAATGAATCTCAAAATTGAATGATTAAAGCACTGAAATTAAAACTAGGAATAATAATTTCTGCCCTGAAAGGTTAGTATAAAAATTGTAAAAATTATTTAATAAAGTACTTGGCATAGGACTTCCCACATAGCAGGTTCTCAAAAAACAGTAGTGGTTACAATTCTAGTGTGTGTATGTGTGAACTCCAGACTTTCCAAGTTTCCTGCCTTCCCTGTCTAGCATGGTGAGCTGGGAGGCTATGACTGAAAAGACACATTGGGACTTGGGCTGAAAAAGCTCCATGCTAAAGCACTTCATTCATCCCTAATTACCACTGTGACTTTGGGCAGTATCTTTCATAGCTATGTGCCTCAGTTTCTTCAAACTCAGATGAGTCTCAGTCACAGAATGTGATAAGGATTAAGCAAAACAAACAACATGGGAGCACATGTTTGTAATGTGAACATTTAGGAGGATCGATCAGGAGTTGCGGGACTATACAAAAACTTTTCTTAAAACATTTTTGAAACAATATATGCAACAGTTTCTAGCAGTACTGATGCAACATATGGTCATGCTAATGTCACGCGCTCCATAATTTTCTCTTAAACATTTCTTCACACCATTTATTCCTTTGGCCTCTATGACTCCTTCATGCTATTGTTGATAAACATGTTGATAGTTTCCAAGTTGGGGCTATTACACATAACGTTACTATGAACATTTTTATATATGTTTGACTATATGAATATTTTTGAATGTATGTACATTTGGTACAGACATTGAAATTTATATTAGTACATTTTTATTCTTATCCTTTTAAGAAATAGGATATACCTGAGAATTAATTCTGGGAACTTCTAGTTATATATTTGGCACATAACACATATGGACTCAGTTACCCACTGTTCCGTTCCTTCCCTATCATGGCCTTCACTTACCCTGCCTCCCTCTTTCCATTCTCCCGCCTCCCTCCCTCCATTCTCCCTTTTTCTTCTCCTGCCTCTCTTTCTTTTCTTTTTTGAAGCTGCATGGAACAAAACACAGGACTTCCTGCATGCTAAACAAACACTCTTTCATGGAGCATCAGCCCCAGCCCTCATATTTATTTATGTACATATATATTTCCATGAGAAATATTATACAAAAATATCATTAATATTGATTTTTTAAAAAAAATGTTTACTCTGTGCATGTGTGGTATGCATGTGTATCTTCAGTATGTGTGCCTGTGAGCATGGAGGCTAAAGGAGGCTCTATTATGCTCTACCTTATTCTCTTAGGACAGTATCTCTTGCTGGAGAGCTAGGCTGGCAGCCATACAGCCTCACAATTCTATCTCTATCCAGTCCTGTTCAGTTCCATATTGTCCCATCCCCATCTTCACCTTCTTCCTGCCTCCAGAAGCCCTGGGGTTACAGACACACAGAAGATCACATGGATCTGAACTCTGGTCCTTATGCTTGCTCAACAAGCACTCTAACTCACAGTGTTGAAATATTTAAAGTGACCTTCATTAGGATACATCAATACAACTTTACATTGATACCAACATACAACGTTGGCTGTATGAATTGGATGCTAAATTGAATCATTATTGGCATAAAAGAAAGTGATGACAGATTTTGTTTGTCAACTTGGGCAGCCATTGTACCCTAGATATTTTGTGAAACATGTGAAAGTGCTTTTGCATAAGATCAATATTTAAATCAGTGGATTTTTACTAAAGCAGATTATGCTTCACAGTGTGGGTGGGCTTTATCAGCTGATGACTAATAAAGAGTAAATACTGTTTTCCCTTGAGTGAGAAGGAATTCTCCCAGCAGAATGCATTTGGATTAGAATGTCAGCTTCTCTCCAACCTACTGGACTACCCCCATAAAAGTGGGACTTACAGGTCTTCACAGTCACATAAGCCAAATTTTAAAAAATTTTCTAACCCCCACCTCTTCTCTCTCTAAAGAAATATCTAGACAGCTATAGATATATAAATTGGCTGTTCCTGTAGAAAACCTCAACTAACAGAACTGATTTTCTCATTGAAATATACCCACTGCGAATTCCTGAGATACCTGTGAAGTTCAGTGACTACCTAATGGTACTCAGTAAAAAGTACTGCATCACCTTTCTTTATGTGCCAAGGAAACCTGATACAGAAACTGAGCAGAAGAAGAGTTATTTGACCCAAGCAAACTCGATTTACACGGTGGTGTACAACTATCCTCTTGGCAGTAGCACCTTTCTAAATCATTGTCTTACGGTATACCAATCTGCAAATAATCACTAGTCCCGAGGCACAAACAACTTCAGGTCTTGAGGTATTTGCTGATGAATTCTCTCTCTCTCTCTCTCTCTCTCTCTCTCTTAAAAAATATTTATTTATTTATTTATTTATTTATTTATTTATTTATTTATTTTGTTTACAGTGTTCCGCTTGCATGCCTGAAGGCCAGAGAGGGCACCAGATGTCATTACAGATAGCTGTGAGCCACCACATGGTTTCTGGGAATTGAACTCAGGACCTCCCGAAGAGCAGCCGGTGTTCTTAACCTCTGAACCATCCTTCCAGCTGGAATTTCCTTCTCTTAAGATGTGTTCTTTCTGGTGTTTGTGTGGTCAGCTATATTGTGCCCAAAAGGTAGATAGTAAATATTGACAAATGTTATATGAGTGCTACACAGTCATCAGCTTTGATGAGAAGCAATTTAAGTAGCTAACCTTTCATCATTTCTTTGCTTTTGAACTACTTTTTTTGTTTTTTCAAGACAAGGTTTCTCTGCCTTTGCCTCCCAAATGCTGGGATTAAAGGTGTGTACCACCACCACCCAGGCTGCTAACATTCTTTTCTCTCTCCTTTTTTTTAACTCGTGTCCTATTTTTTTCATTTTCTTTTCTTTTCTCTTTCTTTCTTCTTTTCTCCTTTATTTCTTTTCTTCCTTCCTTTCTTCTTTCTTTCTTTTATTTTTTTGAGACAAGATTTCCCTGTGTAGCCCTGGATGACCTGGAACTCACTCTGTAGACCAGACTAGCCTAAAACTCATAGATATCCACCTGCCTCTACCTCCTGAATGGTGGGAATAAAGGTGTGCACCATCACCACCTGGCTGAGTTTAAACTTCTGTGCCAAAAATATTCTACTCCAATTTTGAAAATTATCAATCAATCAAATGATTTTTAGATGTGTACCCTATAATACATGGCATAACCATTGTACCAAGGACATTTAGATTACCTGCTACATGTTCTCTGACAAGACTCTTTTAACTTTCTTTAATGTATTTTACAAACATGTGCAAACATGTGGGATATCTTCTTTGGACTAGCCTCAAGACCAATGGTGTAGCAGCTTCCTGTAGTTTTCAAGCTTTGGAATGTGTAAAATTGGCTAGTACAGCAGATATTCACCAAGGCTCACAGTGGCCTGTACTCTTCTCACACCCTCCTGGGAAGGGAGCGAGTCCCTAGAGTCTAAGCTACCCTCCTTCTGTCATCAGGGAATTGTCTGCATGCTGTCCTTGAGAGAAGAATCTTAGTTATATTGTATTTGAAAAGATTAGGGAAAGGGGGAAGGGTTATCTCTGTTTGTTTAACTCTGTTGGAATTGGAACTCTCTTCTCTGTGTATGTAATTCTAACAGAAGCTATAATTAAAATGTTGTAATCCACCAGACCCATTCTAAATTACTTCGATGCAACTTTTATATTCATAGTTAAACTTCATTAAGAAATAGAAGATCTGGCCAGAGGAGATGACTAAGTGCCTTTACACTGCCAGCACTCACATAAAAGCTGACATAATTCAAGTCCTGGGTAAAGACAGGCAAGTGGATCCCAAGGGCTCAATAGTAGTCAATCTGAAACACAAGTTCCAGGTTCTGTGAAAAACTGTGTTTCAAAAAGTAAGGTGCAGAGTGATAAAGGAGCACATATGCTACCTACCTCTGGCCTATTGTGGGTACACCCCTTAAGCCCAGCACAAAGAAGGTAAGTGCAGAACAATCAGAAATTCAGTCCTAGTAGTAAGTTTGATTTTGGCCTATGCTACACAAGAGCCTCTCACAAGAAAGGAGGGAGGAAGGGAGGGAGGATAGATGTGGGACAAATTCTAACTTGGAAAAAATTCTAGGAAAATGTGTAAACCGGTACTAGATAGAATAGGATGTGTAGTCCCTCTTTGCTGGTGCAAGTTTGGAACCTGCAGTAGCTTTGGGGCTTATCACAGAAAGACTAAGTGATTAGAGGTTTGGGATTTGAGTTCCACATATAACATCTGGATTGTGGGGCAATCCAGCTATAAAGACTTTTGAACGGATTAGGGAGTTTGCTGATGGCTTTACATCTTCTAGTAATGCCAAAAGCCAGATCCATAAAGCCTCACAAGCATGACTGCTTATATCTGAGCTATACAAGGCTGGCACAAATGGACATGCCAAAGGGGATGAGGAAAAGCTCCTGAGGCTTCAATCCTACACAAACTGGGAGCAAGAGAGATGGTCTTCCCCAGGGAAGAGCACAATTGTTTTCCCAGCGCCCAAAACACATATACAAGTAACATTATACAGACTGGGCAGGTGATATATATTTGTACAGACACACACAAACAATCAGTAACAATTGTGAAAAGGAAGTCATCATTTTGAGGGAGAGTAGGGAGGAGTATATGAGAGGGTTTGGAGGAAGAAAAAGAGACTCTTGAACAATAAGATGTCATCAGTTTCTAGGATGCTGAGCACATGGTCATGCTAGGGGAATAGTGTAACTAGAGAGAGCATGAACATTCCATGGCCCAACCCATACCCACCCTACTTCTCACCCATCTGGGCGTTTATCTGCATCTTTTGTAATAGCCCTTAGACTAAACTACTGAGTGTAAGTGCTTCCCTGAACTACATGAACTGTCGTAACAATCACTGAATCTGAGGAGAGTATCTTGAGAACAACTGCTTAATTGTTGGTTAGTCAGAAATACAAGTTACAGCCTTGGACTTGGAATTGGCACCTGATGTGGGAAGGAATCCTACAAGAGAGCTGTTTGTAGGCTCTGATGCTATCTCCAAATTGTAGTTAGTGACCTTATCTCTACCCTCTGAGACCTGAGAAGTCAGTTGCAGATTCTCTAGGTATGTGAGGATTTTCCAACATATCCATCCACAAAAGCACGATGTGCAAAGTGGAGAGTTTCTGGGGCTGCAGAGATTGCATAGTGGTTAGGAACACTGACTGCTCTTACAGGAGACCCAGATTTCATTACCAACATCTTCCTGCCTTTAAAGCTATCCTTATTATACAAATATCATTATTAACAAAGCCTTGCTTCCCCATCTCATGACTCACAATGTTGCATCACAAGCAAGAAGATAGACATAATTAACAATAAGATCAAAAGGGAGGTCAATACTGAACATGTGCAAGGTCTTGGGTTCCAACCTTATCACTACAATGAAAAGAAATATTAGCTATGACAATATATACTTTTTGAGACAAACTTGTTATGCAGCCCAGAACTTACTATATAACCTAGGCTAGCTTCAGACATACAGTGATATCAGCCTTCTGAGTGCTTGGAGAATAAGTGTTAGCTATCATACCTGGATTATGTTAATTTTTGGGAGGGTCAAGGACAGAGTTTCTCTGTGTAATAACTTTGGCTGTCCTTGAACTAGCTCTGTAGACTAGGCTGGCCTCAAACTCACAGAAATCCACCTGCCTCTGCCTCCCTAGTGTTGGATTAAAGGCATTCACCATGAGGCCTGTAGTAACTTTATCTTTTTAAAAGTGTTGTTTGTGCATTCTACATAAGTACTCCACCACTCTCTTCTTTTTAAAATTTGTTTTTTATTTTAATTATGGTTATGTAAAAAGACCAGAAGTGTCAGGTCCCCATGGGCTGGAGTTACAGACAGCTGTGCTTCCTGATGTGGGACCAGAGAACTAAATTTGGGTTTTCTTCCAAAGCAGTTTGTGCTCTTAAACTCTGAGCTATCTTTCCAGCCCTATGTGAAATATTCTTACTGGATGCACTAGCAGACTTTTAGATTTTAGACTCATAGTGTAGAGAAATCTGTGAATACAAAAACGGGAGCAGCATTTCTATGTCTTCAATATTAGACCTCTGAGGTGTAGCTGGCAAATTTCCACCAATTCTGTACACTGTCTCTTTTCTCTACTGTTAGTTTCCCTTGCAATGCAGAAATGCATTTACATTTCACAGAAGCTCATTTATCAGTTTGTTACTTGGCATTACTTATCATGCTATTGGAGTCCTTTCCAGAAAGTTCTTGCCTGTACCAATCCCTTAACGTGGTTCCCTAATGTTTTCCTCTATTAATTTCAGTGATTTAGGTTTTATATTAAGGTCTTTTATATATTTTGAATAAATTTTTGTGCATGGTGAGAGATTCACATAAAAATGAATAAAAATTTAAAGTGAAAGAAGGGCTAGGGAGATGGCTCATCTGGTAAGGGAATTTGCCACCACCTCAGGACCCATGCAGGGAGGGCGAGAACCAACTCCCTTCAATTGAATTGTTCTCTCTCTCTCTCTCTCTCTCTCTCTCCCTCCCTCCCTCCCTCCCTCCCTCCCTCCCTCTCTCCCTCTCTCTCTGAGACAGGATTTTGCCGTGTTGCCCTGGCTGTACTGGAACTCTCTCTGTAGACCAGGCTGGCCTGAACCTCACAGAGATTTACCTGCCTCTGCCTTCCTAGTGCTTGGATTAAAGGCATGTACCACCCAGCCCAGAAATTGTTTTCTGACCTCAATTCATGTATGGTATAGCACATGCACATGGATTTTCACATTCTGAAAAGTTTGTATACGGCCTCCCTGTTCATAACTTGTTCTGTCAAAACATGTTCTTACCCACATGGTTGTCACCAGCTAAATAGTTACAAGTGGCTCAATTTCCTGTTCTGTTCCCTAACAGAGAATTCATTCATTTGTCCACTATTAATAAATGAGCAATAATGATTCAGTCATTCCATAGGTGGCCTCTATTTTTCCTTCACGATTGCCTAAAGGTCCCTGCTGCAAATAAGCTAGAACCATGCCATCCAATATAGAAGATGCAAACTGCAGGTAACGATTTCATAAATATTGGTCTAAATGAATCAAAATTCAATGGAAAATGTAGAGCCAATGTGATAACTTAGTTGGAAAAAGTGCTTGCCACACAAGCCTGATGACGTGCATTCAATGCCCAGAATTCACAGTAAAAAGAAAAAAGCAGCTCCTAAAAGCTGCTTTCTGATCTTCACACCGGTGCCATGGCACACACACACACACACACACACACACACACACACACACAC
Organism: Sigmodon hispidus; assembly: GCA_004025045.1. Taxonomy (NCBI): domain Eukaryota; kingdom Metazoa; phylum Chordata; class Mammalia; order Rodentia; family Cricetidae; genus Sigmodon; species Sigmodon hispidus. Next base: position 8,481 of record PVIH01003138.1, on the reverse strand, counting down.
ACACACACTCACAATATCCACATGCATAAAGTTATAATAATAAATACATCTCATTTAGATTTACTTTATGTATGAGTGTTTCTGCTCACCTGTATGTCTATTTACCATGTGCATGCCTATGGATGGTTGAGTGACATTATGTGGTTGCTAGGAACTGAACCTAGGTCCTCTATAAGGACAGCAAATGTTCCTAACTGCTAAGCTATCTCTCCAGTACCATGAATACAAAAAGTTTTTTTTTAAACAATTTTTTTAAACTTTATTTATTTATTTATTTGCCTTGGTGTTTGCCTGGAACTGGAACTACAGACAGTTGTTAGCTGCCATGTGGGTGCTGGGAATTGAACCCGGGTCCTCTGGAAGAGCAGACGGTGCTCTTAACTGCTGAGCCATCTCTCCAGCCCCACAAAAAGTTTTAAATTAAAAAAATACAAATTTGGTTCATCAGTCCTACTGTTACAGGAGATAGGAATGTGAATTTATGGCATTCAGCCATACATACCAAAAGAAAATGAGAATTGGTAAAGGGAAAAGGTTTATTTGCAGTTTGGGCAGGAACTAGGGAGAGAAAAGCTCTTCTTTGTTTCTCTCCACCTTGTTTGCAGTACTGACAACAGTTGTATAGAAGAGTGAGAACAGCCAGGAAATACACACATATAGACTTAGCTGTGAGGCAAGTCATCAGGATTGTGGGGGACTCTTTAGAGAACGGTGGTGCTAGGAAGGGGGATGCTCCATTCCCAGCACTAGACTCCAGGGAAAAGTCACCATTAGCAGCATTTTGAGTGTTATCAATAAATCTGCACTAGACTGTGCAAATATATAGTATTTTTCATTATTGCATAGCTTTTCTAGTAGTTTATTTATTTTACATAGAGTTAGGGTTAGGGTTATAACCCTAACTGACTAGGTTATAAAAGCTGGACTCAAATTCACAATACCCCTACACCAGTCTTCTGAGATTACAGGTATGTACCACACCTGGCTATATTAATTTTTGTTCTGCCTGGGCTACAGAGTGGATCTTCTAGAAGGAATGACAGAATAGTCTCAGATATGCTAGAAGATTGTTGTAGAATCAGCCTTCTTAGGGTAAACTGACACTGCTATCAGTTGCATAAAACTGACAAGATGATTTCAGGGTCTTGGGACTAGATATTTCCCGGACTGTTTTAGCTCAGAGGCAGATGGTTTAAGGAAGGCAGACTGCCATGTGTATAAAAAAAATAGGACAAAGTAAAATGGACTAGAGTAATCTAGCACAGATTTCTTAGAGCATCTTAATGGAAATTGTGGGGATTAAAATGAAGGACAGCCATGCAGTATCACCAGATTGTGGCACAGCCTGAGTGCTGGGAGGAGGGTATATCTGGTTCTCACCATTGTTTAAAGGAGTTAGTCATTTTTGGCTGAAAGGCACTTGAAAAAGTGCTCATCATCTTTAGCCATCAGAGAAATGCAAATCAAAACAACTTTGAGATACCACCTGACACCTGTTAGATTGACTAAGATAAAAGACCCAGATGACAGCCTATGCTGGAGAGGTTGTGGAGCAAGGGGAACACTCCTCCATTGTTGGTGGGAGTGTAAGCTTGTTCAGCTACCCTGGAATGCAATATGGTGATTTCTCAGAAAACTGGGAATCAATCTCCCCAAGGACCCAGCAATACCACTTCTGGGTGTATACCCAAAAGATGCACAGTCATACTCCAAAGGCATTAGCTCAACTATGTTCATAGCAGCATTATTCGTAATAGCAAGAACCTGGAAACAACCTAGATGCCCCTCAGCTGAAGAATGGATTAGCAAACTGTGGTACATCTACACGATGGAGTACTACTCAGCAGTAAGAAAAAATGATATACTAAAACTCGCAGACAAATGGATGGATTTGGAGAATACCCTCCTGAGTGAGATCTCACAAATCCAGAAGGATAAGCAGGGGATGACTCACTCATTAGTGGACTCTGAAAAATTTTTTAGTGCCAATATTTTTCATTTTTGCAGTGCTAGAGATGGAATCCAGGGTCTTTCCATGATAGGCAATAGTTCTACTACTGAGATACATCCCCAGACCAAGGATATTCTCTTATATAACTACAGAATTATGACTACAATCAAGAAATTAACATTGACACAATATTATGTAAAATTCAGTCCATAATTACATTCAGCCTATTTTTCCTTAAAATGCCCTTATAGTGAAAGGATTATTTTTTTTAGCTGAAGTGTAATTCAGGATTGAGCATTTGTTTTAGTTATCATGACCCTTTAGTCATCTTTTATTTGAAATGGATCCTTACCTTTCTTTGTTTTTCAAGACTTTTCTGAGGTGTTCAAGCCAGTGATTACATAGAATAACTTCCAATTTGGGGTGTCTGCTATTTCTTTGTGATTTGATAAGGTCTGCTTGAAATAGTGAAATAGCAACAATGAAAGCTGTAAAGTATTCAAATGTCTCATAATACAAATTGTGATACAGCCACAAAACTGACTATTAGGCAGCCAGTAAGAATAACAAGAGGAGGGGCTGGAGAGATGGCTCAGAGGTTAAGAGCACTGACTGTTCTTCCGGAGGTCCTGAGTTCAATTCCCAGCAACCACATGGTGGCTCACAACCATGTATGATGAGATCTGGTACCCTCTTCTGTAAACTGTATGCATAATAAATAAAAAAAATAATTACAAGAGTATATTTTCTGACATAAGCAAATATTTGTGATTTCTAAGTTTAGAAAACACTTAATAGGTATAATAGACCATTTGTATGAAAGTTGTAGCCTTAGCTGGCCTTTAATTCACTATGTGGACCAGCTGGCCTTGAACTCAGAGATTCAGGAGGCTGAAATTAGGGAAAACATAATACTGCCTAGATTCTAACTGGCAATATTCAAATTTAGTCCCAGGATTTTTGAACCCTAACCTTCCCTTTTAAACTTTACTGTCATTGTTTCTGACTAGTTATTATCTGGGCCCTTCCTTTATGGGATGGAGGAAGAAGAGGAGGTAGTGTTTGGTTGCTAAGGGGTGTACCACAGACAGTTCTCTGTTGTGATTGATAGGTTTAGATTATGTAACCATTTGTTCCCAGTACATATCTGTCCTGTGTTGCATCTGATTTTAATCATATGCACATTCAATTATGCACAGGGTGGTAAAAAGAAGTTTTCCTTAAAAGTTCACTCTAGAACAGTTTACTTAACTGTGCATATTCTTCAAATAGTTCAGGTCAACCCCCTGCCTGTCAATCTCACATAAACCTGGAAACATGCTTGAACAGAAACTGACCACAAAAGGGGTATTTTAAAAGATAGGTGAAGAGAAACTTATTGCATTCTTTGGAGTGTGATGTACCTGCAGCTTGATGAAGGTACACATCTTGGATGGCCAGGAGCATTGTTTGTTTTTTTTTAAGTATTTATTTATTTTATCTTATGTGAACTGGTGCATGTATAACTGTGTAAGGGTGTCAGATCTTGGAATTACAGACAGTTGTTAGCTGCCATGTGGATGCTGGGAGTCGAACTCAGGACCTCTGGAAGAACAGCCAGTGCTCTCAACCGCTGAGCCATCTCTCCAGCCTCCCTCCAGCCAGGAGCATTGTTAAAGGAGGGGTGCACATATAGGCCAAGCCAAGTTAAGACCCAGGTTGATAAGCTATCCCTATGCTTGCCTACCTCACAAGGGCTTCAGTTTTAGGTTTTCCTTACTTTTGAGCCCATAATGTGCTGGAATGCACTATATATCTTAGGCTGGTTTCAAACACATGACAATCTTTTCTAAGCCTTCAAAGTGTTGGGATTATGGATAGGAGCCACATCACCAGGTATGTGCTCCAAGTTTTGAGCTGTCTTTACCATGCAGCATTTTTCATAAGCAAATTAGTTCTTAAAATTTACATTTCTCCTGACATATCTTACTTCTTCCATTGCTCTCATTTCTCTCCCACCCTTTTATCTCCTCAGTACCTATAATTTGCCCACCCTTATGTCTGGGCATAGTTGTCTTTCCTTTGCCAATGAACTACCAACTTTGGGGGTAGATTCCTATTAAATCTCTGCCAGCAAGCAAGAGCCTGTGTAGAGTCTCAGCATTTTCAATCTTGGTCCTACCATCTAGCATAGACTTCTATTTGGGGGTCATTTGTAAAGGCAGATGAGCTGAGGACCAACTGCCAGCACTTGAATTGGGAATATAATTTAGAGGCAATAAGTGAGTTAAGAACTAGGAAGAGCCACTGGTTTTTTTGGTTTTTGGTTTTTGGTTTTTTTGTTTGTTTGTTTGTTTTGTTTTGCATCCGGCACTGCAAACTTTGCTGGAGTGGGTAAGTGTTAAAAGAAGAAAGTAAAAATGTGAGGTGTGAGTGAACCTTAGAGAAAACTAAGGAAGCAGAGATGGATAATTGGACACGTGGTATACAGGAGTAGAAAAGAATCGGAGGAAATGGAAGTGAGGCCAGTACCATCACAGAGTAATAACCTTCACATCGAGTTGATGAAGGAAGGCCAAGAACTGCCTCCAAAAGAAAAAAAGGACTGACATCTAATGAACATGGACAAAGTAGAACAGAGGAAACCTGGCAAATGATTGTTTTTTAAGTAGAATGGACACTAAGTATGAGCTATAAGAACAGAGAGGATGTGGTTGGTGAGATGGCCCAGCCAGCCAAGGTGTTTGCCAGCAAGCTGATGAACTGAATTCCATTCCCAGGAGCCTCTGTTTGAAGAAGAAAACTGACTCCTGCAAGTTGTCCTTTAACCTCTGTACACATACCATGGCCCATGCATACCCTCACATGAGCACACATGTAATAATATTAGATAGATGGATGGATGGATATTAAAGAGAAGAGGGTAGATCTAAAAGACAGAGGGGCAGATTCTGAGAAACTTAGGAGTAGGTGGAGGTAGAGATAGAAGCAAACAGCTAGCAGACATCTAGAAGTCAGCTCAGGAACACTTAGTTTGAAATTCATGCTCGAGTACACATCACCTTGGCTAGAAATGTCCATGAAAGGAGCTGAGAGCAGGGAGCTTCAGTGAGTAATGTATATTCATGTGGAATAAATAGGTAATAGTGAGAATATGATATCGTAGAGACTGGAACCCCAATTCTCTAAGCTGATCTAGTGTTTCCCAGAGGCACACATAAAAACTAGGTATGGCTAGCATGCAGTTGTATTCTCAGCTCCAAGGAACCAAGGGAGGAGAATCTCTAGGGCTTTCTGGTCTAGCAGCCTGGTTGAAGCTTGTTTACCAGGTAGTGCTATTAGGAGGCTGTGGAACCTTATGGAGGTGTGGCATAGAGGCTATTGGAACGTGTAAGCATATGAGATTGTGGGGTGCTGGTCTTGTCCATATTGCTCCCTAGATGAGGTGAGCAGTTTTATGTGCTATCAAGGAAGGCCTCATTAGAGACCCAAAGGAATATGCCACTTATCTTGTCCTGAAACTTTCAAATCTGAGAACACAAATAACTCCTTTTTCTTTGTGTGTGTTGAAGAGGAGTACATGAATGTATCCTTGTTCATGTGTGTGCATATGCATGTAGAGGTCAGAGGTCAGTGTTGAGTGTCTTCCTCTAACTTTTTCCATTCTTCAAACTGGGTATCTCACTGAACCTGGAGCTTACCAGTTCAACCAGACTGCTTGGTCAGCAAGCCCTAGAGATTCTCCTAGCTTGCTTCTCTACAGTTGAAATTACAAGAGCATGCCAACCACACATAGCTTTTTATGTGGATGCTGGGAAAAAGCTCACATCCTCATGCTTACACAAGCAGCATTTTACCAGTCTTCTTCCTAGCACCACCCGTTTTTTAGTCTTCTTCCTAGCACCACCCGTTTTTTTCTTATGTGTGTGTATATATGTTTACATGGTGTGTTGGTGTGGGTATTTGTGTGTATACTCACCCATGCTTATATGCATTGAGTCTAGAGATCAATCAAAGTCCAGAATCTTTACTCAGTGCTCTCCACCTTATTGAGACATAGTTGCTGACTGAGTATGCAGCTCTCTCTTTTCAGCTATACTGGCTGGCCAGCAAAGCCCAACATTAAGATTATATATATACATGCACTTCTATGCTTACCTTTTACATGCATGCTGGAGGATCCAAACTTTAGTCCTTATTCTTAGGCACTTTACCCACTTATCTCCACAGACTCCTTCCTCCACCCATTTTTTTCTTTAGAGTTATATAGCCCAGGTTGGCCTCCCACTCACGATGTAGCTGAAGATGACTTTTAACTCCTGATTCACTTCCTGCTACCTTCCAACAGTGGCAAATGCTGAGATTACAAGTGCACGTTATCATGTCAAGATAAGTAGTGTTTTATAGAGGCAGAAGACTAAACAACTCAAGCCAAGGCACACTAAGTTAAGGGTAGGGAAAAAGTCAGAAAAGGGGGCTGGAGAGATGGCTCAGCGGTTAAGAGCACCGTCTGCTCTTCCAGAGGACCCGGGTTCGATTCCCAGCACCCACATGGCAGCTAACAACTGTCTGTAGTTCCAGTTCTAGGCAAACACCAAGGCAAATAAATAAATAAATAAATAAATGAGTAAAGTTTAAAAAAAAAAGTCAGAAAAGGAGTGGAGCATTTCCCCCCCCCCAGGGGAGAGCGTGAATGCAGTCCCCCACTACCACAAATTAAGCAGCCGATTTCCCGAATTTAGGTGAAATCACAGGAGTCAGCACATCCGGAGTGCAATGGATAAGGTTCGCCCTAGGAAAACCACCTTCATGATCATGGTATCTCCCCTGCCAGGTAAGTATGAGTGGTGTGGTTTTAAAGAATTAAAATCAAAGTGAGAGTTTCCAGGGAAGACTCAAATAAATGAACAAAGATGTGACTATCTCGGGTTTTGTGTTGATCTTTCTAGGAGGTGGCCTATGAATTCTTGGCAACATTCCCAGTTCATGGACTGGAATGACTCTAGTTGTTGAAATGTTCCAAAGTCCAAAGCACAGGCAATCTGCAGACTCTGCTACCTGCCTCTTCCAAAGGGAGAAAGGAAATCTATTAAGCCTTCTTCCTAAGCAATGTGCTTTAAAAACAATATATATTTTTAAATTGTATGTGTGCATATGTCTGCTTGTCTATATGTGCACCATGTGTGTACAGGTGCCCATGGTGGCCATTGGAGGGGGACAGCTCCCCTAGAACCAGAGTTACAGGTGGTTCTGAGCTGCCTGGAGTGGATTTTGGAACTTAACCCAGGTTCTATGTAAGAGCACCAAGTGCTGTTTAACCACTGAGTCATCTTTCCAGCCCCCAGCAATGTGCTTTGTTTAAGACTATTTTAGTTCCAGGACAGCCAGGGCTAAACTTAGAAACCTTGTCTCAAAAAATTCCTAAGTAAGTAAACAAAATACAACTATTTTGTTGTGGCAACTTGCCATCTCCTTCACAGTCCTGGAACTGTAGCAGAGGATAATCTTGAACTTCTGATCCTCCTGCATGTACCTCCTCAGTGCTGGGATTATAGGCATGCAGTACCATGTTTACAACGTGCTGAGAATGAAACCTGAGGCTTCATGTATGCTAGCAAGCACTCTACCAACTGTACTATATCACTAGCTTTAAACACAAACTTTTATTCAGCATCATTTCCTTACACCTCCAACATTCTGGCTAGTTCTGCTACGTCATTAGGGTACATAGGATAGGTTAAAATGCCTAAGAACAATTCTTTTAAGACATGCCTACAAAGAACGTTGTACTTAAAAACAACATTAAGGCAGGTGTAGGGATATGCACCCTTAATCTCAGCACTTGGGAGGCAGAGGCAAGCAGACCTCTCTGAGTTTGAGGCCAGCTTGGTCCACATAGCAAATTCAAGACAGCAAGGACTACATAGTGAAACTCTTGTCTTAAAAAAAAAAAAAAAAAAAAAAAAAAAAAAAAAAAAAAAAAAAAAAAAAAAAAAAAAAAAAAAAAAAAAAAAAAAAAAGACTAGGGCTGGAGAGATGGCTCAGAGGTTAAGAGTACCAATTGTTCTTCTAGAGGTCCTGAGTTCAATTCCCAGCAACCATATGGTGGCTCACAACCATCTATCTTGAGATCTAGTGCCCTCTTGTGGCATATGAGCATAGTGGAGGCAGAATGTTGTGTACATAATAAATAAAAATCTTTAAAAAAAAAAAAAAAGACTTAAAATTGCAGCTTTGGGCACCTGGGGTGATGAAGCGCTCAGTGGACAAATCACTTGTGTATAAGCACAAGAACCTAAGTTTAAATCCCAGGATTTATGCCTGTAATTCCAGTGTTCCAGTAATGAGATATGAAGTAAAGACAAGAGAACCTTAATGAGAACCTATGAGAATCTCATAGGCTAGCCATCCCAGCTATCCAGGTGTGTGCAGCAGCAAACAAGATACAAGGTTGTCTTTTGACCTCATATGTTGTCTTGGAAAAACATGCATGCCCCCCCCTGTTCCCCCCCCCCCCTCTCTCTCTCTCTCTCTCTCACACACACACACAC